>CM038674.1:95085620-95134381 GCA_021605145.1 Aegilops bicornis | reverse complement strand
TTTCCAAGCATTTATACTACGCTTCAATATGAACTAAATGTAGATAAGATCTAGAGTAATAGTTATTTGTGAAGTCAAAACATTTGAATTAGTTTCTACCATTTAATAAGATCTACAATCATCATTATTGTCAAGTTAAACCATGGTTTGTGTATTATCTTCACAACACACCACATGATTAGTCTCGAGTTACACTTATCAACTATGTGTACTATATGAACTCGAACTAGATTTTTTCTGAATCCACTTTATTTTGATTTCAAATCCCGTTACATTTCTAGCTCTAGCTAGATCTTCATAATCTAAGCCATGTCTCATATGTATAATATGTTTATCACATTATGTATGAATACCCCGCCCACTACTCATACAAGTATTTAGATGTGAGTTACAAACACCACACATTACCCACAAATTCAAATAAAATGTGAGAATATTCGATATATAGTATTATTTGGGTTGCTTGATATTTAGTTATGGCTGCAAATACATATTATCACATTCAAATAAAATGTAGAGATTGTTTGATGTATAGTATGGTTTAGATTGTTCGGCATTTAAATTTGTGAGTTGCTAACATATGCATTATCACATTGTGGTAAAACATGTGCACAACACGATATATCACTTCTATATTCATGCATGCAATGTTAAAAAACACTATGATCTCCTATTCAAATATATGAATCAGCTTTCATATCAAATTATGATCTTTATTAGTCATCTTACACCCACACAATCCTCTAACCTTTGTAGCTACCACTAACTTTCTCTCCTAAATTGTGCATGCACACGCCCTCTTCTCCTCCCCTCCCTCGG
Organism: Aegilops bicornis; assembly: GCA_021605145.1. Lineage (NCBI taxonomy): Eukaryota > Viridiplantae > Streptophyta > Magnoliopsida > Poales > Poaceae > Aegilops > Aegilops bicornis. The sequence goes on along the minus strand of CM038674.1, from coordinate 95,133,562 downwards.
CATTCTATCCACCGGGCACATTCATTTTTTTTTCTTTTAGAGTGCGTTCTCCCGGGAGTCTCCTAACTCCTTTCCAACACACACCGATCGATAAACCTCTCCAGTGATGCCTGCCTACACCATATACACGGCTTCAATGCAGCACCTTTATGTGTCCTTGCCTCGTGTCTCTCATGTAATTGATTGCGTGTAAACTCTACTTCCTCTTTTCATCGACCTCCCACAACCGCACCTCCTGCCCTATCTAGCTAATGCCATTTGGGCCTCTCGCTTTCACCTCCTATCTCCATTCTCTACTGTCTATCCATCTCGCTGGGCCTTATTTGCCCTCTAACAAATGGGCGTACACCGAGCAATCTCTCGCTATACGCCTGTAGCTGAGTCCTTATAACTTGTTTTTACCCACACATCGATCGATCTACCTCATTGGTTGTGTCTCTCCTTCCATAGACAAACAGCAGTTGATCTACCGATCTAGTTAGGGGTTTGCTTACCAAACACATGATTCCCCTTCATCATCCATGGATGCGTCCTTGAGATCTATCCACGCCCCGAGCACACACAGTAAACACATCCCACTCTGTTGATAACATTGCAGTTCCACCCTCAGTTTGTCTAATGGGCCTCTCCCAACATCTCCAGAAACAGCTCCATCACCCATCGGCACTCTACCACTCTCCCTCCTCTCACTCCATCTCTCTCTCCTCTCTCTCTCTCTCTCTCTCTCTCTCTCTCTCTCTCTCTCTGTCCCATCATATTTCCCGTCCTTGAGTTATGTATGGATGTCGACCGATCCTCCCTCAAGACATGGCTGGGTCTCTCCCTTCTCCAACACATATGTGAGTCATTCTACCTCTGCAGTTATTTCTGCCTACCTCTCCCCCACCCTCCCCCCACACACACCGATTCCATCCAATGGCGCTCTGATCATGTCTACACTTTTTCACAAAAACTTGACATGTGTGAACTCTAGCATTAGGTGGGCGATTAGCCCTATATCTTTGGGTTGCACACACACACACACACACAATTCGATGGCTCTCTTCCTTGATCTCGCACTTTTCCCACTTGATCCTCTCTTGAGGCCTCTGTCGATAGCTATGAGCCCTCCCTCTCTTCTTGTGGATTTGCCCCACCCTCTATGTATGATATGGATGAGCCTCCATTTCACACACATTGCATGCAAAATTTTGTTTTGAGATGTCATAAACACACCTTATTCCCTGAAATAATTCACGAGACCAACCCCCACCCACCCCACACCCACAAGAAACAAAAAAACACTCACAGGCTTGTGGTTGTATCTCTCACACACACCCATGTAGGTGGGGGCCGTGTACTGAAGAGAAGAGGTGCATGCCATGGCGCACGTACTCCGTCTCTTTCCCAACCACAACTTGGCCTTGAGTGCACGGTGGAGCTCTTTACGTAGATGAAAATGCATACGTGATAATTTGGCTTACGTGTCTTGGTTGTCCCACTTGGTGGAGGGAGGATCATCTACCTGGTGAACAGAGCAAATTGCGACCCACGCGTGATGTTAAATTAAAAAAGAGGCAAACCATGTGGGGCCTACCTTAGAAGGCGAGGCTCTATACCTTTGGAGTACTTTTGATGTGTCCCATCAACTCGCGAGAATGGGGAGAAAGGTTGCCCAATATATTTATCTCCCCGCTCTGGTATGACGTGATTGACTCATGCAGGATGAGGTGAAGCTTGCTCCTCCCTCGTATGCGGCGTGGTATTTCGCATGAGGGCGAGAGAAAAATTTACTACTCCCTCCGTTTACTCCTAGTCCCTACTACCTTGAATTTATAGATGTTATATCATATTGTTTGGAATATATATGTCCTTTAATTGATTTCAATATGAACTGATAGTACATACTCCAAACAACGATGTATATAGGCATTATTTTAAATTGTACATTCACTCATTTTGCTCCGTATGTAGTGGCACTCTCCCTAGCCCTGTTCTCGACCCTGCACGTGGTGGGCGTGCAGCAATTCATTCGGTCTCCTATAGCGAGCGATATATCTTTGCTTTTACCATTATTGCTCGACTTCCCGAAAATGCGAAAAGCCAACCGCATAAGGTTAATATTTTGGAGATATGGCGCAAGAGATATAGGAGGCGAGTAATGGGTGCCGCGTCATTTATAAATAATTTTTTTTTTTTCTTGATGTACATCACATAATATGACAGGTTCATATGGGAGAAAAGAAACCCGCTCCACTATATATACATAGTCGGGGCCAGGCCCAGCCTACACAGTTGCTAGCAGGGTTGCTCTCTTCACTCTCTCTGCTTTCACAGCTTGTTGTGGCCACATCTCTAACATCCCGGTGGATCACGTCCGCTTAGGAAGGGGTGGATGCTTAGTGTGAATCACGGTGGCCGTTGCTGACGGTGAAAACCCCTTGTCATCGCGTCCGATCAGGGGTCCCACCGTTCTCTCTCTCACTGGCCGGTGAGGTTGCCTTAGTACCTTGCTCCTTTGCCGGCGTGGCGGTGATTGCTGCCTCGCCCGCCCTCCTCATAAGGGATTGAGCTCGTCCCTCGTGGTACAACTCCTTTGGGATTGGCCACACCACTGCTCATTTCCCACATCACTCCCTGTGGATATTTCTCTGCTTCTTTGCCCCTTTATACCTAATACCTCTCTTGGCTTCTCATGCTGTATTTGTGATGAGTTTATGTCTCATCAACTAGTCCTAAGTAATCTTAGCTTCCAATCATGCTTCTTCAATTTCTTTGCTTACGGTTATGCTCATGTCTGATTTTGGTGAAACTACACCAAAATGATCCGGCGGTCGAAAGGTTACAAACTTCATTTATTAGGAAGCTCGAACTTTGCTGACAAATTGAAGCACTGGTCGAGTTCCACCAGTTCAAGACTGAATTTGCATGGACCGTTTTCTTCCCTATTTGCCTCTGTTCCAAAATAAGTATCAACTTTAGTAGTAGTACAACTTTGTACTAAAGTTTGCACAAAGTTGAGTACTTATTTTGGAATAGAAAGGAAATATATTTGCTATGATCTGTCAATCATTGAGATACAATAGCATGCATTTTTTTTAGTATGGTGGTTTGATGAAATGTTTGCAACGGGCAACCTTGGGCCTTAAGATACATATAGCAGGAGGTTGGAAGCTTCATAGCATTGTACACAAATTTATATCTACGATAAATTCGGTATGTACTAGTACTATACTAAATGCTTCCTCCGTTCCTAAATATAAGTCTTTGTTAAGATTTCACCATTAACCACATGCGGATGTATATATATGCCATTTAAGTATGAGATTCATTCATTTTATTTCAGTATGTAGTTCACCTAGTCTGAATCTCTACAAGGGTGCCTATCTATAATGATAATGGCCCGCTCTACTAGTAATTCTCTATCCTCTCCTTGAGCCACATCATCCAAAAGATTGGCGTAGCCGTTAGATGGAGAAGTAAATCAGTCATAATAGCCGTCAGTCTAAGGCGTTGATGAGCTCGCACTAAGCCACATGCAAGCATCTTGAGAAATACCGTAGCACATGCATGTGATTGGAGTTTAAATCACATCAACATATACGCATACAAGCATGCACGGTGGCGATACATGTAAGTGAGCTTACCAGTCCCATTAACTTATATAAAAGAAAAATATAATCCCATTATGCGAGTAGGAGTTGGCTGATCTTTTTTCCTTATGTGGGATGATCCTAAATGATGATGGGAGTTTATTTAGTTTACTACCACATTTGTCATGCGGTTATAGATTTTTTTCTAGTTCTATGAAATCGATAATTTTGCGCAGAGAGATATACAGCTGTTCATGACGTAGCGGGGACTCATCTAGTAATATTTAGGAGCGGAGGAAATTACTATGTAAAGAGTTAAGCGTGCTTACGGTAATGGTATGAGGTGGGCCCATTAATCGCTTGAACCTGCGTGTTTTCACTTTGCTCTTGCACTCCTCCGCTGTAAGAATGGAGAAAATTTTAATCTACTACCTCCTTTTGCGAAAGCGTGGGACATCCAGCGATCCTACCACCTCGATGTAAAGACCAATGAGCGATCAAATCACATGAACCCGGTGTATGGTAGATGGATGAAGCAACCATCACTCTTGCGCTGTGAGAGGTCGCGTCCGCTCTACCCGGGCATGAATGTGGCACCCGATTCTTTAGAGTGGCGCGGCCCGTTTGAGCGGGAAGCGCGCACCAATGATGGAGAAACTTTGGAGTGGGCCAGGCTGGTCGAGGCCAGGCGTAGCAGCTTCTCCGCATGTCCCTACGGACCTGCATGAAAATGAGGAAGGATGCACCGACTCTACTTGTAAAATCGTACACTACACACCATATCTACTGTAGGAAGTAGGTCGATCGATGCGCACTCTCTAACACACACATCTTATTAAATACACACACGCACCTTGGTCACCATTGCACCTTCTAACGTGACTTGTATTACACCTAGGCGGAGAGAGTAGTAAGTACTCACAGATATGATGACACAACGACTTAAGTCCAATACAAGTGCCCAAAATTTGCATGCCGTTATAATAAGGATTAGCTTAAAATAATCCGTGAGCGAGTAGAGGATCAATTGGGCCGATGTTCGGCGAGCAGTGGCGAGATGTGTGAGGTAGTAAGATACACCAAGCGCTGTTAATTTTTATTATTAATTTGTTTGTTTCACCCTCGATTGACAGTGGGACCCAACATACTACGTGGAGAGAGTAAAGGTGACTAAAGGCTGCATGCCCCCTTTTCCTGCACCACTTGTGGATAGTCTTGCCACCAAAGCCACATGACACCGATTATGATTGAAATCCTAATGGCTCCACACACACAAAAAGCTCTGGCATGCATGTCACACCAGATACAGGAATGTATAAAGGTTATTTTCCTCTCGTTGATCATAACGGGAGGGTTGTGTAAGCCCTAGTTAGCTTCGTTACGCTCATCAAACTTGAGGTCTCGAGGTTCGATAACTACACTTGAGCATAATAATTTTTTGCCGAGGAGGATTCTTTGGTAGTTGGTCGAAAATGTTTTCTAGGGTTTGCACGCTTCACACTCTCTCCAAGTATATATATACCTTTGGCGGAGCCTCGAGGCGCTTGTAGTTACTCTCTTCACACTCTCTCGCCCTCTCCCAGCTGGAGCCCTCGGTAGCTTGTGGTGCCTCTCTTCACACTCTCTTGCCCTCTCCAGATCTAAACAAAACTTGGTTGGCCTCTCCCTCCCCTCCTTTTGCTGCTCAAAATGGCGGCAGGATCCGTCCTTGCAGGGAAGGGAATGAGGCTTCACTTATTTGTCATGCCCGTCAGCGAGGAGGGAATCCACTCTGGCTGTTGTTCACTTTCTACCCAGCAATGGCGCGGGAGGGCCTTGACCCCTTCTTGCTTGTAGTAGTCCCATAAGCCCACCCGAACCACGCCCCAAGAACCTTAAGGTATATTTTACTTACTCCACATGCATTGCTCTAGCTGCATGTATACCATGAATCTAGGGCGTGGTTCAAAGAGGAAAGGAGTGGGGGGAAAGTGAGTGGGAAAAAGTTTTATATAGCATGAATCTAGGGCGTTGGTTCAAAGAGAGGAAATGAAGGGGAAAAGTTGTATAGCATGAATCTAGGGGCGATGGTTCAAAGAGGGAAAGGAATGGGGAAAGTAGTGGGGGAAAGGATTGTATCGCATAGATCTAGGACCCGTGGTTCAAAGAGGGAAAGAGGAAAGGCGAAAGTACTAGTTCAAAAAGGAAAAGGAAAGGGACAAAGAATTTGCTGTATGGGGATTTTGAGCGGGGACTAAGATTCTTGCCTCACATAGGGAAAGGTGTCTAAAAGATAAAAAATTACAGGACCAACACACAAATATGCTCCTTGGTTGTTCTTTGTTGCAACTTGAGTGTGCATGCCCACAGTACATTGTCGGTTTATTTTACAAAATGCACATGGTCTTTGGTCGTACAGATGCAAATCCTTTATCTGTGCAACTCATTAGCTATTGTTAATCTAAAGCCCTGTTTGGTTAAAAACTCCCTAGTCCCCTACCTGCTTGGTTCGGGGGACTAAGAAACATGGACTAAGCGGTTTATTAAATGACATGATAAAATACCATGTTACCCCTAGTAATGAACTAATACAGAAACAAAAGGTGCGATCGTTGGCATGGGCAAGCTGTTGGAAAAAAGTCCCAAAAAGACTCCCCTCAAGGGTCTTCTTTCTTTAGTCCCCAAATGCCCACTTTTGAGTCCCGAAAAAGTCCCTCCTATTTTGGTTTAGATTTGGTACCGACACGGAGATTTTTAGTCCCTACACCAAGAAAATGACCACGTAAAGCAAACACCCTCTGGCAATAATGTGCACATTTTGGAGAAATTGATGCAATGCCACGCAGTTAAAAAGCAAATTACATATTTAATGAATTTTATTGTTAATATAATCTCTATGTTAATATTAATCAATGCCACCGTAGTTGAGAAATGCTATTGTCTTGCCTTTCTTTCCCATTTTAGATAAGGTAGATGCTTCTTTTTGTTGACTTCATGTGTCATCCACCGAATTTATTGACCACTAATTGTTTCCTTTTGCACCTCTGTGTAAGCAGAGGGTTATCTACTTCACCTCGTTGCCATTGTGACCATTTGTTGCCTTTGCACAAAACACTTTTTGTTTAAAGAGTGTTTTGTGTAGATTCATCAAAATATCCACAAATGACAACGTTAGCAGTTGATTAGCTTGATCTTAGTGGAACTGCACAAGAGGAGATCTTACTTATTATCCGTTAAGGTTGAATTGGTTGGGATCTTATTCTTGTGAGTTGTTTTGAATTCCGCATCATGAGAGGTCGGTACTAGCCTTCTTTCACATGATTACTGCGATTATTGCTTTTTCATATCTTTTGCTGTGCTAGTTATGCGATAATGTTGCTTGATTTTGGTGAAGGCTGCACAAATGGAGACAAGACTTCCAATGCAGCTATGTGCATACGTAATATCCCATTGAGATAAGATAAGGATATTTCACAACTAAAAGCATGTATTTTGCCACTTTCATGAGGAAAATTAAGTTTAGTTACTATACTTGTGCTCCCTAATTGACATGCCAAATCTTACATTGAAGGAGAAGCTTGTAATATTATTGGAAAACAGAAGTGATGAAGGGGAAGAACAAGCGGAAGAAAAACAAGAAATCAACTCACGGTGCTTTGTAATGAAGCCTTTGGGCTGTGATGATAAACACAAGTAATGATATAGTTTTTTCATCTTAATTTATTGCTAAAAGGAAATTTGGAGCGAGGAATTGTTTTTGCCACTGATTTTGATGCCATACGTAATTATACTCTACTTGTGCAAACGAGGGATCTTGCTTTAAGAAGATACCATATATATTTTAGTTAGGGCTTGCACAAGAAGATGTTGGAAACATTAAACTAATCGAGGTATATAGTAAGCACTGGCCCACCTTAGATAGCAACAGAGATGGTTTCCAGGAGAAGTGCTTCCATACGTATGCTCTACACAATGCAACCTCTGACAAATGTTGGTACTCACCCGATTTCATCCATATATGATTGAGCTTTGTCATCTCTATTGGTGTTGTGCTGCTTTGTTCGAGTCTTATCATGAAAAAGTGGTATTGTCCTTGAGAAGTGCTTCATACACAATGTCTTTGTTTTAAATATTTCCTTTCGCTTTTTTTTCAAGCAAGCAGGGATCATCTTCCTGCGAAGAAGAATATGGTCAAGTCGCGATGAAGTGACTAGTTCCGATTATGCCGGAGATGAAGAAGCCCTATCTATCTTCTCATCGGAAGGAAGCGGGTTGAAGGATGGTTACATTACTCCCCACAAGACCAAACTAACTCAGCTCGGAAGGGTGACAAATCTCCATTTTTTTCTGTGATCTTGCTTGAAATTACAATGTTGTTCTAGGATTCTTTACTGGTGAGTTCCATTTTCTAAAAGGGTGCTCTACATGGACCATGCTATGTGCCTATTGCAAACTGTCCAATTCATAGTACTGAGTTTGCTTTATACCTAATCACTTTTTTGTATTTGTGCAAACAGGGTGCACGAAGCTTGATTTCAGCAGGAGACTGCACAAAATGTTTCAAAAGAATACATCGAATCATTCATTTCCACCACCAAGAAAGGAGGTGCCCATATGTTCAAAGCGTTGCAACATGTGTAAAGAAGCGGAAATCATACAAACTTACTGTGTGGCAATTTGGTTGATTTTGGTGGGCGCACTAAAAAATAACAGATGGTTTATTTAGCACGAGGTGCCGTATGTCGGTGTCCAGAACGTGATGGCAAACCCTTCCCATTCCACAATCGTAGGCATTTTGATATTTTGGAATGGGACAACCTTCTGTCAAATTTTGCTCATTGATTTTAGCAATATATGCGTTTGAAATTTTTGAATGGGGCAGCCCTTATGGAGTCGTCGGTGACCGGTGATCAATTTTTCTTTATACTTTAGTTGTAAAGTAAATATTGCCTCGACATGTGACTCGCTGATACCAAGTGATTCATAATCACACTACTAGGGAAAAGCCCTAGCGACAGCGGGTTTTAGGCCTACTCGATGCTTACGACCGGGCGCTCTTGATAAGGCACTGACTAAAGCTTAGTAGTAGCGTGCACGGACCAGCTACTACTAAATTGATCTAGTAATGGCGCTTCTCGAGCAGCGTTCTTTGGTAATTAGTAGTGGCGCTCCTCCTTGCAGCGCTACTACTATTATTTAGTATTTTATTTCTTTTTTATTTCATGTTGTATTTCATACACCTTTACACAAGTGTTCATACAACAGGAATTTAGAGATTGTTTTTACATCATAATGAGTTATTACATCACGGGTTGAAAGAACCGTGGACTAGTTTCAAGTGGATGGACATCCACTTGAAACTAATCATGATTCTTTCACTAATGATATAATAAATATCATCATCATTATCATATCATTAACAACTTATCATCATAATACATCATTGTCATATAACACCTCCTCAAGATCATTGTTTTCATCAATGAGACATCACATAACAAATTGGTCACTAGTCGTAATCCACAAGTACTCCTCATCATCAACTCCTAACACATTGTATCACATAATAAACATAGTGTACCTCATAGGACCTACTACATTCTCTTAGGACCTACTATATTCTCTAAGGTAAAATAGCAAAAAACAAGATAGCCCTGACTCTCCATTATGGAGAATGGAATTATCTGTCTCTAATTCTTGCCTTTAAGCAATGTTACTTCCAAGAACCTCCTTTTGAATGTCAAACATTTTTCCATTCTTTGATTAGCATGTGTTCACGGTTTTAGAAATCCGATATGCCACAGATGAGCTCCTTAGATTGACTTTGGCTGTATGTTGGAAGCGCAAAGCGACCATTACGATACATCGGATGAGGCACACAATCCATCGGGATTTTCTGTTGAAAAACATAGTAATAACCGTAGTTAGCAATGATGTACTAGTTTTAGAAGTATGCAAAAGATGCCTACGGATGTCGTAATAGTAAAAAAATCTTGCATAAGGGGGTATCTCCATAGAAGTTATAGTGGTTCAACACGTGCACAAGTGGCACGTATTCACCATAATTTGGAGGAGTTCGATAATAGGTGTTGTAATTCTAAAGATAAGTACAATAAGCAATCAGATGACTTTTCTCCTTATAAGTTAATTAGACCATCGATTGTAGTGGGTTTTGTCTACCATCTTACGCACATTCTTTTAAGATTCAAAATAAGCTGTCGATGGAAATAAGCTGTCAGCACTATTTTGAAATAAACAATATAAATTAGTTAATAACTATGTTTGAGAAACTCACATTGCGGTAGAATCGGGCGTATCAACAAGGACCCAAATGTCCATATTGTCTTGCTTTCGATGTCGGGATCACCAAGATCCATGGTGACAATCATACCCTCATAAAAACCTTACATTTTGCAAAGTGCTTCCCAATTTTGGCAACCAAAATGGGTTACGCTCTGAGCATTGTACACATTACTTCAAAATCCATATCATGATGGGTCCTTAGGTGTATTTTCTTTGTTTCAAAATTTTCATGGTCTTCAAAACCCATCCTCTCTCAAGACATAGCGTCTTGCATGGCATAGCATAAGCTAGTCGAATTGTAAAAGATGAAAATTAGACATTGAAATAGTTGAAGTCATGCTTATTTCTGAAAAAACTCTTGTCGTTGTTGCGTACCGTTTCAACATCGAAGGTCTCCTCGAGCTTAATCTTTGAGCGCCCGATCTTCGTCCAGCTCAACGAACATCACTACTAGAAAAAACCCTACTAATGGCGCACCTAGTATGGCTATTAATGGCGCACCTACTAATGGCGCCGATCTTCGTCCAGCTCAACGAACATCACTAGTTGTGCTCTTTGAGTGTATCTCCGTCCTCGGTTGGCCTCGGTCATTATCGTCTTCTTAATAAAGGTTTTGTGCTCTACCACCCAAGGATCGACCACGTCTATGTGTTGTGGCGCGACTAGGTTTACTCTTTCAAAGTAAGTGATGCGACCCTCGAAATCGACATGCATTTGGCGACCCTCACGGTGACCCCATCCGGCGAGCTTTTGTCGAGGTGCTGTGATGAGCGGGCGGACCAGCGGGGTTCTAGATGCCTAGATAATTCATACGATGGGAGATGCACTCTTGATCGAAAGCCCCAGGCTATGCTTCCTTACGGGCGTGACATGTTGCGAGCGTATCCTTTGATGACACCATTCATCCTTCGAGCGGCATCATCTTTGTGCGAGGACGTCGGCCCGAGTTGGATGATATCCTCCACTATATGGACCAGCGGATGCACCATAACGCCCGAACAATGCGGGCGGAAGTACATCTCAAGCTCGCATAGTATCACCACGATCTCTTCCTGTAGCCTTCGAGTTGCCTCACGTCAATCGACTTTCGAGAGATGGCGTCGAAGAAGAAGTGCATGAGCCAAATAGCGTTTCCGGACGTGCGCGTCCAAGATCCCACCGGATTACAGCTGGAAGTATCTGCGTCATCGACGCGTGATCGTGAGACTACATCACCTGCTGAACTTCGCCCGGCTGGGTCTAGGTATCTGCTTATCTTCCCAGCGTAACCGTAAGGAAGTTTTACTCCTAGGAGGCAGGTGAAAAACTGCTCGATCTCCTCGACTTAGAGTGAAGCACGCGGGAGGGTAGTCATTCGGTCTTCTTGGCCTTTTTGCGCTTTGCGGCGACTTTACGTGTCCTGCTTCGCCTCATCATCATCATCATCATCATCATCATCATCATCATCATCATATATAGCGTGAAGCTCCGCACGATGCCCATTGATTTCAAGTCGCCCTTGCTTTCGGCCCATCTTTGGTCCTCTACGGCATGTTGAGCGAGGTACCAAGCGACTCTCGCACGTTCTTCGTGATATGCATGACATCAAGGCTGTGAGGCACCACGGTGGATCTTCAATCTGGCAAGTCGAGAAAACAGACCTCGTTTTCCATACCTTCAGCGGCTCACGGCGCCTTCGCTTCTTTCCGGCTCTGGCGCCTTTTTGCTTCTTTCCGGCGGTGGCGGTCTTTCCAATTTTCAACAGCTTGACTATTTCCTCGCCACTCCTCGTGCAGGCGTTTTCGAGGTTCGGTTTCACCATCGAGCGGATCCTTGCGTTTCCTCCACGGGTCATCGTCGCGAAGCCACCTTGATGTCCCATGAGCACGGTTGTCGAAGACCGGGATCTCTATCTGGTAGCGATACGTTGTGTCATCCATGCACCTTACGCATCCGGAAAATCCGTGGACTACACTGCCACTTAAGATATCCGTAACCGAGATAGTCGTGCATTGCCGTCGTGGCTTGATGCGGCTCTCATAGGAAATATTCTTTCTCTGCGGCGTCCCACGTATTGGTTGGCGTTTTCCACAGCGTGTCAAGCTCCTCTTTCAGCAGCCCTAGATACAGATTGATGTCGTTCCCTGGTTGTTTACGGCCCTTCAATTAGCATACTCATGTGAATGTACTTCCTCTTCATGCACAACGAGGGAAGGTTGTACATCCACACAAACACATGCCAGTGCTATGTGTGCTTCTCACGGCTGCCAAGCGGATTGACTCCATCGGTGCTTTCGCGCCCGGCCGCGATGTTCCTTGGATCGTTCCCAAATTACGGGTATTGAAGTTCAACGCTTGCCAGCAGCTCGCACCCTTAGGGTGACTCAGCATCTTGTCTTTTTATCTATCTCCGGATCATTTGCGTCATCTTCCGCTTCTTCTCCTCCCTATCCAGCGTGCCAGCGCGGAGCTTTGCTACCTTAGGGTCCATGAAATAAGCGCTGCAGCGAGGAGTGATCGGAAAGTACCACACCACTTTTCGAGGCTTTCTTCCTCTTCTTGTATCGAGTGGCCTTTTACCGGACATATGGTAGACTCAGCGTGCTCGTCCCGATAAATGATGCAATTGTTCATGCACACATGGTATTTCACGTCACGGTAAATCCGGAGGACACGATTTTCTTCGCCTCCTCAAACTGGTGGGCACTTGTTCCCCCTTGGGAAGGCGTTCGTGCGAATGACATGTTCTCGTCCGGAGCATCGTCGGTCATTTTGTGTTTACCTTCATCTCGAGCCATGGCGTTACTTTCGGCGGGTATCCTCGGGCTGCATCCTTCATACAATGGAGTAGCAGCGTCTAACTCAAGTTGATCCATCTTGGCTTTCTCGGGCGGCAGCTCTTGCGTTATCCGTCTGCGCTTGAGAAGCAGCTCTTGAATATGAGGTCTGCACCCAGCCCATCGATGGTCCGGCGTAAATGCGCTCCACCGGCATCATCATCATATCCTGCATCTTCTACATGATGGCCCGTGTACAACATCACCGTCATTGATCATCTCACGAAAGTTCTTCGTCTTCTCGCCCCCGAGCGCGGTGGTTGTCTTGCTGCCCTTCCTCATTTCTTGCCCGGCCCCCATGGGCGACTTACGTAGTTATCTTCATCACCTTGCCGATAGCCATCCATGAAACCACGCCAGAGCAGGTGGTCCCGCACCTGCCGAATCCGGGTCCGCAATAAGGCTATTCAGCTTGCATCTTGACGCATTACATCTTATCTCCGTCTCGTTCTTTTGAAGCATCTCGCCTTCGCAGACCTCAAAACCTATTCACGATGCCTTCGGTCATCGTGCGGACCATCAATTACGCTGTGAGGTAGAGCAAAGCGATATTTTAGAACCAAGAAAAATTTGGCATGACTTTCCCTAAAAAATAGGACCAAAAAGAATGCTTAATGCCAAAATTCTACTTGAAAAGGAAATGAATCAACATTAGGCAAAATATTGGCAACTATCGCATTTTCAAATACCGGGTACACCTCAAACACAAACACATATGCAACACCACAAACATATGCAACACCACGAACATACATAGATCTAGCTAGGCCATAAAAAAGTGCATGTGCACATTGTTGTAGGGAGAACAACATAAATATAGCTTCCCCCTTACTTACCTAGCAAAACAAGGTAACTTAACCACTTAATTTGAATGAATCTATGGTGGAAATGAGGTGAAAAGAGGAGGCACCGAGACAAGGAGGAGGCGGTGGAGAGAATGAAGTGGGGAGAAAGTGAGTGTGGGAGGAGAGGCTGTCCAAAATATCTTGTTGCTGCCCACTTACTAATGGCGCACCAGCAACAAATGCGCCATTAGTAATCCGGGTTACTAATGGGCGCACCTGGTGGTGCGCCATTAGTACTTTTGCAAAAAAGGAATAAAAACAATAATAAAAAAAAACATTAGTGGCGCACCTTACGGGCAGTGCGCCATTGAGGTGCGCCATTAGTGGCGCACCATACAGCTGATGCGCCATTACTGAATTACAACTAGTAATGGCGCGCAAAACCAGCTGAATCGCATCATTAGTATGTTTGGACAGCGCACTAGTTCAAAAAAATTTGGTACTAATAGGCGCAGGTGGGCAGTGCGCCATTAGTAGTTTCAACACTAATGGCGCATCGGATGGTGGTGTGCCATTAGTATGCTCTTAATGGCGCACCACATGTCAGTGCGCCATTAGTGTCAATTCCATCTATAGCCCTTTCCTAGTAGTGCATATCGCACATACCTCGATCGTCGTGGCACGGTTTGCACTCCCCGGGGAGGCTGTAGGTAAATACGATGCGACATTTCCTCGTTCATAATTCAAAGATTAAACTTGTACAATTAAATATATGTACTAAAAACCTAAATTAGATCATTATTTTTCGAGAAAATCCGGGCCACTTGATATTTCCTACATATTCTAGCACAAGTCATGCGAATTCACGGAAAAATCCGGCATGACCTTTGCTAAAAAAGGACATATCGGCGCCTGAAATTTGCGGAGCGGAAATTAATCAACACTCGACAAAACATAGGCCACTCGGAGGTGTAAAATGAACATGAGCGGCCACTTGGGCAACCACATATCCTATTTGAGCAACACAAGATATACATGGATATTTGGCTGGTCTCACCTCGATCTCGGAGGAGATTCGGTGGCCAGGGGCAGACAGCGAGGGATGATGGAGGGGCTCCTTGATTTCTGCAAAATCAAAAACCGTATAAGTTATCACTAATACATCCCAAAAATTGCTTAAACTAAAAAATAACAACAAATATGACATGTTCAACTAGTTTTATTAATTCAACTAGTTCTTACTAAATATAAACATACTATAAATAGAAAAAAAACTAGTTCTTTCTAAAAATAAAGTAGTTCAACTAGTTATATTTTATTATCTTACTAAAAATACATTAGTTGAACTAGTTTATTAGTTTACTTACTAAACTAGTTCAACTAAAACTAAAGTAGTTCAACTACAACTACTATTAATCATACTGCCTACTTAACTAGTACCATCACTACTACTAATTAACATCTACTACTAATAAAATCATTATCTATGAACCCTAAATTAACATCTACTACTACTACACAACATCTAGTACTAACTAAGCGAGAGAGAAAGGGGTGGGGGCGACGGAGAGGTGAGGCGGCGAGGCGGGATCGGGATCGGGAGGCCCGGCGGTCTGGGTGGGCTCGGGTGGCGGCAGTGAGGTCGAGGGCGGTGGGAGGAGGGCTGCCGGCGGAGGAGGGAGGAGGGGCAGCCGCAGGCGGAGGGAGGAGGGCGCGGTGCGAGGAGGAGGGAGGAGAGTCTGCGGAGGAGGAGTACCTCGGCGGCCAGACGAGACTGGCGGGCGGCGGTGACAGACGCACCACGACGGATTATCGGCCTGTGGCAAGTAGAGGACTGAGAGAGGGAGAGTGTGAGTGAGAGAGAGGGTCGACAGCGTGCGTGGGGGCGATAAGGTAGGAGTTACTTAGCGCGTTTAAAAGCGCTTATAGCCAAGGAGAGTACCAGTGGCGCAGGTCCAAAGGTATACTCGCCATCGCTAAGTTGGGCCAGCCATGTCTTGATTCAAACATAACGTTGCTTTTTCTAGTATCTGGCGCTACTCCTAAAGTCATAGCGATGGCGCGGTTTACTTATCTTGCGCTGCTACTAAGTAGCGGCGGCAAGCATGATTTTAATCCAGGCCATCTTGCTAAGATGTTGTGTATAAGGTTTTCCCTAGTAGTGAATCATCGATTGTTTTGAATGTTCTCTATGAATTGCCAGGCCTGTGTGTTTGATTGCAATGTACAGAAATGCTAAAAAGCTGCTCAAACTCTTTGTACTCCTTTTGTTCCTTTTACTGCACATTGTGAAAGTTCATACTTTTTTGTATAAGATTGGTCAAAGTAGAGATACTTTGATCTGCAGAAAACTTGTATGCAGACTAGAAAGGACCGGAGGGAGTACATGTGAAATTGCTGCAAAGCGTGGTGATCACCACAGGAATAATGCTAGTACGTATTGTTTTGCATGTTCATCCAATGCCGTTGATACAGTGAATTGAACTAATGAAAAATTCATTTCATACACAGTCGGATTTCATATAAACATGTCGGATTTCATTACATTTCATACATTCTTCAACTAAAAAGGGGTGTTTGTGGCCGCATGCATCTCCCAGATGCAGAGGCGGGGGGTCATCCTCCTTTTCTAAAAATAAATAAAAAGGGGTGCGCTGGAGGTATAATTAATTAACTGAAGCTACCCACCTGTGTCCAGCTGAGCCGAACAGAAGCTTGATGGCTTAGCGCATGTGCGATAAGGTGAATCGACATGTGGCTTGTTGGGCCCATGTGTCAGTCAGCCAACTGCACTAGCAGTTAAGTAGAAGCAGCATTCTTCTCCATCGCAGCTCTCCGACTCCATGTCGCTGCCAAGAAGCTAACCGGCCGTCAATGGTCAACCCGCCTAGCTTGGCTTCAACCGGAGGGTAGCAGCGGTGGCCTTACTTGGACCTGAGCGGCGGCGACCTACCGTGTTCTACTCTTCCCTCGTTTTACGTATGGCGCGGCCTCGTTGGCAGCGGGCGGGGCCTCCGCGAGGTGGCGATGTCCTCTGTCGTTGCCGTGGCGGCGCCTCGTGAGCGGTGAAAATCCTAACCCACGTTGACGGCAGGGTGGGGCTTCGGCTGACCCGGCGATGTCCTCTGCCTCGTTGTTGGCGGGGCGGGGCCTCGGCCGAGCCGGCGGTGTCCTCTGCCTCGTTGTTGGCACCACGGGGCCTCGGCGGAGCCGGCGGTGTCCTCTGCCTCGTTGTTGGCGTCGCAGGGCCTCGGCGAAGCAAGGCGTCGTCGACGCCAGCGGAGCGGGGACTCATCGGAGCCGGCATTGTCCTCTGCCTCGTCCTCGGTCTCGCCAAACAGCGCATCGTCCGCTTCATTGCCCTCTTTGCTAGCCTCTTTGTAGGCGGCCGCAGCCTCCGCCACCCGCATGCGGTACCGCCAGCGCTCGAGGCGGCCCTTGTGGGCGGAGCGGTACGAATCGAGCAGCGCCTCCTGCTCCGCCCGCTCTGCGGGGATCTGCTCCTCCGCATGCAGGTGCTCCTGGAGGAGATGGTGGTTGTAGGCGGCGTGGCCTGCGTCTCCCGGAACTTCTCCTCACGCATCGGCCTCACCCTGTCCATATATTGGGCATGGGCCTCGCCGATGGTCATGGTGCAATGCACCGGCGAGGATGGCGCGGAGGAGGGGGTTGGCGCCCGGATAAATGCCGACTACCAAGTTCTCCATTAGGATGTTGTCGTCCTCCGGCTACCTGCCGGCCAGCCGGTCGGCAGCAATGGCTGCCATCTCCTTGTGGTCCGTCGTCCGCCCGTTGCGAAGAGCGCTGGAGCGCGAGGAAGCCATGGTGGGCAGTAGTTTTGTGGACAGGAGAAAGGGAACGGATGCGGATGATGGGCGTAGGCGGAGGGACGGACGTGTGGCGCCGGAGTAGCCGCCTCGGCAACCATGTATCATTAATGTGTGTGGCAGATGGACGGACGGATGGCACTTGTGTCGTTTGAAGGCGAACAATCGCTGCACCAGGAAGCGGGCGGCGGTGACTATTTCGGCGGAAAGGCGAAGCGAGGAGATGACTTTACTTGGAGAGGATGACAATGGGGACCCACCAGGTCCATAGCTTTGACGACGCAAGTGCCTCCTTATTATATATATATATTTATATATATATATATATATATATATATATATATATAACTATAATTTATTTTGCTTCCTCCTGGTTTCCTGACATCACGGTCCCACACCATTGTCAACCTATGTACTCCCTCCTTTCCGGTTTATAGGGCTTATCTCAAAATTTTAGTTTTTCCGTTTTATAAGGCTCAATTTGGTTGTTTTCCATCACATGTTCAGATTCCAAGGTGCATTAAATCATTCCATGCAAGTATTAAGAGAAAATTGACCAATGCATGTACTTTATGCATGCATGCATTGCAATTAATGCATTGATAAACATGATTTTTTGAGGATAACAAGAGCATTAATTAGGTGCTTTTGCAAAACTACAAAAAGTATTCCACCACTCGCCATCTACCTTGATTGGTGAGATTTTTGAATTGTGCATTATAAACCGGAAAGGAGGGAGTAGTCAATAAACGAGAGAATTGCACAAGAAGCGGCCAACAGCTGGGACCAAGCAGCTCGAGCAGTATTTGTGTTTTTGAGGTGTGAGCACTGCAGAGTTTTTTGATGTTTACCCCATATATTAATTTTTCTCCTCTGAACAACAACGAAAACATCGCTGCAGGTATTAACTGGGTGGGCTCTGGCCCGTCTAGCCCAGGCCGGATATCCGGCCAGATATTAATTTTTTCAAGTGAAAATGGCTAGCCCAGCTATACTTTTTTAGGAATACCCGAGCAAGGTCAAGTTGTTATTCTCCGCCCACTGGCTGCAAATCTTTCCTAGGAGGGATGCATTAGGCTTAACAAGAAAATTGGCTTTAAGAAATAATAAATGGGATGTAATTATAAAAAGCGGGTCGTAACTATAAAAAATGCACCAAACAGTGATTACTTTATAAAATATTATTTTTGGAATATTGAAAATTTTAATTTCATTAATTGTTGCGAGCGCAATGTTTTGTTGGATTTTTATCTTGAAATTTTATTTAATCTGACTAGAAATTTAGTGATAAAAATATTCGGAGCCCATCAAAATGTGGGAAATTTTAATGAATTATGTTTTGAAGGGTTGGTTGAAATGGGCTGTACTTTTAACAAACTGTAAATGGGCTGTAGTAAATTCCATTAGAATTCAAAAATGGGCTACACATTCTTACAAATCTCAAATGGGCTATAAGTTCTCTGCCACACACTTACAGCCTTACTAAGTTGACGCGTCCCCTAAAAAAGCAGAGTTGGCAGCGTATGCAAGGCTTTGTCAACTTATAGTCAACACACAGTTCTAGCAAAGACGATGGCCGTTGGATGTCCATCCAAGGGATGCCGTGCTTCTTCTTCAATCTCGGATATTCTAGCTTCACCCGCCCAAAAATGATTCCTCCCCTAACATCCGGGCGCACCGTTTGGAAGTCGACCTGTGGAGCCTACTAAGTTGACGTACCAAGGGCTTTGTCAACTTTGTCAATATAAATGATTCTAGCTGCCTTGGTATACGTGATGTCCATCCAATGTACCCGTCGTGCTTCTTCAACCTCTGGTCTTCTTGCTCCGGCAGCCCAAAGCAGACCGGTCGTGCCACCGCTTCCCTGCCTCCATGCCGGTTGTCTTTGTCATGGCGAGGCCTCACCGCCCCTACTACTCCCACCGCTAGCCAGGACATCCCTCCACTCCACCCACACCTGTTATTACGAGGCGTGGCAAGAAGCCAGTAACCAGTGAAACCTCGTACTCCTCTCCGCATGTGCATCCACTGCCGCATCTTCCCCGGCTCCGCGTCGTCCCCTTCCTAGGCCTCGCCGTCGTCCACCGTCGTGGTGCTCTCCATGTGGCGTGGTCAAGTGGTAAAGGAACGACTTCCATCAGACGTGGATTTGTCACGTGGAAGGCTGATAAGCTGGGTCCACAGGCGGTAGCAAGGAAGTGCCTCCTTATTAGCAAAATAATTATTCCTCCACTGACGGCGATGGGGACCCAGACCGGGCCACCGTATTTCGCGAAAAAATGATTTCGCCCCCTAACTGCTGGGACCCACGTGCTACATCTTCGCACGCCAAGGAAGTGCGTCCCAAGGAAAAAACGATTCGCCCCACAGCTGGGACCGACCAGCTACATCTTTGCACGCATAAGGAAGTGCGTCCGAAAAACGATTCCCTGATTGCTTTGGGACCCACCAGCTACACCTTCGCATGCAAGGAAGTGCGTCCGGGCAAAAAAACGATTCGCCCCCCTGACTGCTGGGTCCTAGCAGCTACACCTTCGCACGCAAGGAAGTGCGTCAGGGCAAAAAAAAAAAGATTCGCCTCACTGACTGCTGGGACCCACCAGCTACACCTTCGCACACAAGGAAGTGCGTCCGGGCAAAAAAAAAACAAAATGATTCGCCACCTGACTCCTGGGACCCACCAGCTACATCTTCGCAGGCAAGGAAGTGCCTCACAGTCGGGACCCACCTGGTCGAAGCGTACGTAGCGTTGTCATCCTGGTCGCGAACGTTATGCGTACTATCTTGCTTTCGATGTAGAGTAGCGCCGACGTGTCGTAGTAGAGGCGCGCACGTAGCATGTACACGTACGTACAGCGGCCAGGGTGCAAGAAAGAAAATACGGCCACGTATGTGTACATACGGGCGGGGTCTCGAACGCCTAGTCGCGCATACATACGGCGAGGGCTCGTGTTCATGGGGAGGCAACGGAATGCGTCGTGTTCATGGGAAGGCAACGGAATGCGTCGTGTTCATGGGGAGGCAATGAAATGCGTCGTGTCCATCGGGAGGCAATGGAACGTGTGGGAGCACTACAAAAAAAAGACACATCCGTGACATTTTGGGCCGAACGAAAAACTTTTCTGTCATACATATGACACTTCTATGACGATAATTGTGACAAAACCTGGTATCATCTTAGATGTGGTGGGCTGCTACTTCTATGACAAAAAATCATGACAGAAAATGGGCTTTTCGTCCTAGGCGGGCCGGAGACGCAGCTGCATGACATTCTTTGGGCCGTCCATGACGGAAAAAAAACCGTGGTAGAAGCGAGGCGAGGAAAATTTCGGGAGTTGCGGATCACGGTGGGAGGTCGGGGCCGAGCGATCGCTGCTTTCTCGTACGTCTGGCGTGTGTGTGAAGCGTTAGCTCTAACTGAACGGCGAGGCGTTGGGCTCTAATGAACCCGGCGATTGCAGCTGCGAGGCTACGCATTCTGCGAACCCGAGTGATCGATCGATGGTGTTAACTGAACCCGATGGAGTGATTCCTTCGCCGCTGCCGCTAATCAAGCCGATCGATTGGATGAATAGTGAGCGTTGCGGGGGTGGGATGAACAGTGAGCGGTGGTGTTGCCTCTGCGGATAAACAGGGACCCCGTGGTGTGGAGGGTGGATGAGCGATGAGACGTTGGAGGGGTGGCCGTGGAGGGGTGGTTGAGCAGGACCCCGTGGTGTGGAGGGCTGGATGAACAGTGAAGCGGTGGAGGGTGCCCGTGGAGGGGTGGTTGGAGCAAGAGACGGTGGAGTAGCGGCGGTGGAGGCCGGATGAGCAGGAGCCCGTGGAGGCTGGAGGAGGTCGACGGTAGCCCGTGGAGGCCGGAGGAGGTCGACGGTGGAGATGAACAGTATCCCGTGGAGTCCCGTTTTGCGGTCGCCACACCCTCCCGATGAGCAGGACCCCCGTTTGACCGTAGGAGGTCCGCTTTAAATCCGCTTTTGGCGATGCACGCCACACCTCCCGATCAACAGGACCCCCGTTTCGACCGTAGGAGGTCTGTTTCGTCCGTTTTGCGGTACGCCGCACCCCTCCTGATCAACATGACCCCCGTTTCGACCGTAGGAGGTCCGTTTCCACCATTTTGCGGTACGCCACACCCCTCCCGATCAACATGACCCCGTTCCGAACGTAGGAGGTCCGTTTCCTCCGTTCTGCGGTACACCAGGCCTCGTTTCCATCGCATGTTCCGTCCAAGCCCTCCCGATGAACATGACCACGCATTCCGTTCCGACCCAGCCGGTTGGCTCCCGATGAACACGACGACGATGTTGTTTCCCCGTTCCGACCCAGCCATGTACGTATGCGCAAGTAGGCGTTCGAGACCCTGCCCGTATGTACGTACGTGGTCGTATTTTCTTTCTTGCACCCTCGCGCCGATATGCGTGCGTGTACATGCTACATGCGGCGCCTCTACTACGACACGTGCGGCGCCTCTACTATGACCGCGTGCGGCGCCTCTACAGCGACCGGTATGCGTGCATTACCGTTCGCGAGTAGAATGACAATGCTACGTACGCTTCGACCAGGTGGGTCCCGACTGTCAGGCACTTCCTTGCCTGCAAAGATGTAGCTGGTGGGTCCTAGCAGTCAGGGGGCGAATAATTTTTTTTGCCCGGACGCACTTTCTTGCGGGCGAAGATGTAGCTGGTGGGTCCCAGCAGTCAGGGGGGCGAATCGTTCTTTTTTTTTCCCGGACGCACTTCCTTGCGTGCGAAGATGTCGGCCGGTGGGTCGGTGATGGGAGAAGCGAATCGTTTTGTTTTTGCCCGGACGCACTTCCTTGCGCGATGCGAAGATGTAGCTGGTGGGTCCAATGAGGGCAAAAGCGTTTTTCAGCGGAATCTGATGGCCCGTCTGGTCGGTCCCAATTTGTCGGTGGAGGAATCATTGTTTTCAGCGTAATAAGGAGGCACTTCCTTGCGCGGCCGTGGACCCGGTATCGCCCTCTCCCTGTACAGTCCACGTCCGATGGAAGTCGTTCCTTGACCACGTTGACCACGCCGCGCCGAGAGCACCAGGGCGATGGACGACGGCGAGCCTAGGAAGGGGACGGCGGGGAGCCGGGGAAGACACGGCTGTGGAAGCCCATGCGGAGAGGAGTACAATGGTTCACTGGTTCGACTGCGGTGTGAGGCTGCCGTCGCCGCGCATGAGCACAGCCAGTGGGAAAAGTAAAGGCGGTGAGGCCTCCACGATGCCTGGCCACAGCCGCCACGGGAGGCAGGAGCATGCGGCACGACCGGGCGCTACTTTCTGGGCGGCCGGAGCAAGAAGACCGGAGGTTGAAGAAGCACTCTGGCCGTTGGATGGACATCGTGCACGTCCTTTGGAGCTAGAATCATTCATATTGACTAAAGTTGTCAAAGGCCCCCGTCCCAGTCAGCTTAGTATGCCCACAAGTCAGCCTCCCACCATGGTGGGTCCCAGCTAGCAAGAGGAGTATTCATTTTTTTGTGCGTAATAAGGAGGTACTTCCGGTGGGTCCGGAAATGACAGGTAGCTGGGAACGTTTTTTAAATGAAATCTATTTGGCCCGTCGATGGGTCCTAGCAGTCAGGGGGGAAATGTTTTTATCGCGAAATAAGGTGGCCCGTCCGATGGGTCCTTGCTGTCAGGTGGAGGAATAATTATTTTGCGCGTAATAAGAAGGCACTTCCTTAGGCCGCTGGACCCAAATTGCCGCCTCTCCACGTCTGATGCTCCGATGGAAGTCACCCTTGAGAATAACAGGGGTGTGGGTGAGTAGAGGGATACCACGGGCCAGCGGTGGGAGTAGTAGGGGGCGGTGAGGCCTCATGGCATCCTGACCCGGCCACGAGGCGGGAGCACTCGACACGACCATTATTTGCTTTGGCGGTACTGGAGCAAGAAGACCAGAGGTTGAAGAAGCACTATGGCCGTTGGATGGACATCGTACAATCACTGGAGCTAGAATCGTTCATATTGACTAAGTTGTCAAAGCCCTCCGTCCCCGTCAACTTAGTTGGCCCACAAGTCATCCTCGCACTATGGTGGGTCCCATCTAGCGAGGTGGGTATTCATTTTTTGTCTTGCGTAATAAGCGGAGGCTCTTCCTTGCGTTACAAAGATATAGGCTAATTAATTACGACATGTCGGTACCGGGGAACGTTTTTTAAGTGAAATCTGAGAGGCCCTTCCGGTGGGTCCCATTTGTCGGGTGGAGGAATAGTTATTTTCTTGTCTGATCCACAGCCGATGGATGTCGTTCGTTGATCATGTTGACCAGGCCGCGCCGAGAGCACCATGGTGGTGGACGACGGCGAGGCCTCGGAAGGGAACGACACAGAGCCGGGGAAGACTCGGCAATGGTTGCCCACGCGGTGGGGAGTCTGAGGTTCTTGGTCATTGTCGTCGCCGCCAGGAAAATAACTTGAGGAGGTGTGGGTGAGTAGAGGAATGGCCTGGCCAGCAATGAAGTAGGGTGGGCGGTCACGGCTGTCTTGACGACCACAGCCGACCGGAGGCCAGGGCCGAGCAGTCCCACCGGAGGAGCTGGTTTGGTAATTTGGAGCAAGAAGATCGAGATATTGAAGAAGCAGACGGCCATTGGATTAACATCCAACAGTCCTTTGCTACTAAAATCGTTTGTGGACTAAATTTGAATCGCTTTTTGGACTAAGTTGACAAAGCCAAAGTACACTTCAACCTAGTAGACCCACAAGTCAGCCTCCAAATCTGTCCCCAAACAGCATCTGGGGCCGAAATTTCTAGCTTGATTCAAATTAATTTTAAATATAAATATACCTTATTTTAAATTCAATGAAATTTTACCCACACAAAAGCAATGAAATTTAAAATATCAAAATCAGAAAGAAAACAGCATTTGGGAACTAATTGCACTGTTTCTTTGTATTTTTCAATTTTACAACACATTTATTATTACTTATAGCCCATTTCTTATTACTTATAGCCCATTTATTATTACTTATAGCCCATTTCTTAGTACTTATAGCCCATTTTCTGGGCAAAATGCATCCTCCTTGTCTTGAAAGATTTCCGGCCCAGCAGGGCGTAGAAAAGCAAGTAGGCCTATGTTGGTTATTCTGCAAAAAACAAAATAGCTGGCTAGCCATTTTTCGTAAAGGAAAAAACAAACTGGGCTGGTCATGTGCTAAACATATGAAATAAAAGCACAGGCTAGGCAGACGGCCACGGGTCCCTTTAACCAGTTGATACCCTTCTCCGTCCCGAAAAAACAAAATTACTACTTGTGGCTCTTTGGGTCCCTCATCATCCTCACCATGTACAATCATCTCCTTATTCCTCTTGGTTGTTGACCATGTTGGCAACACCGGAGGGCGGCCCCGCGGCGACCGAACCAAGGCGGAGGATGATGGTG
The DNA here is from genome assembly GCA_021605145.1 of Aegilops bicornis. Taxonomy (NCBI): domain Eukaryota; kingdom Viridiplantae; phylum Streptophyta; class Magnoliopsida; order Poales; family Poaceae; genus Aegilops; species Aegilops bicornis. Next base: position 95,108,878 of record CM038674.1, on the reverse strand, counting down.
AGGCCTCGGACGGGAATGAACAGGAGCCGAGGAAGATCACAGCCAGCCGTGGGAGGCGGGAGCAGGCGGTCCCGCCGGCGCTGGTTTGGCTTTATGCTCGAGGAAGAAGAGGCTGAAGAAATCTGACAGACGTTGAATGTCAATCGAGCGGTCAAGGTTGGCACAATCGTTTTTTGACTAAGTGGACACCAAGTAGCATACTTTTTTATATATAGGAAGAAAACTGCAAGGAAAATGCGTTCGTCTGCCGGCCTCCTCACAGGGAACCTTCGCCACACAAGTGACTAGCACCCTTGGTTTTCAACCGAGAGGTCTTGGGTTCGAGTCCGAGGAACTCTCAATTTTTTCCTCCTTCCTTCCTCGCAAAAAAAGGGAAAGAAAATAAAAGAATTGGGAAGGCGTACAGAACAAGCTAGTGTACCAGTAAAGAGACGTTGCCGAGTTTTACAAAAAAGAAAGACATGCTCCACAGCTGGTTGAATCCAAACCTAGACTATGACTATATATGGTGCTATGCTACTCGCAAATAATGAAACCGACATATCCAACGTTCGCTTCTCCTCTTCTCTACTTACTCGCCTAGCATCGGAAGCTTCCCGGCACATAACAACCATGTCCGCTGGTTGCTTTCGTCCACTGCTCTTGACGAGTAACAACCAGATATGTGTCAAGTCGCCACCCGTACCATCGCTTTGTGGGTCTTATCACACCCGTCGGCCAAGACGCTGCACCGCAGACGATTGCTCATCGCAACCCGCTGCCGTTGGTGTGGTGCCACTTCTGCAAATCACGCAGAAGTCATCCGTCGGCGTCTCAACCACAATCCGCAACCTGGCCGAGTCTTCTACAAATGCCCGAATCATGGGGTAATAATATGTTTAAGTGTTGTTACGCTGCTTTCAGTTGCTGATTTTTTTAATAGTTTGGTTGATGATCTTCCAATTTGATTCGTGCGTAAAAGGGAAGATTCGTGTGATTTGTATTTACGGGAAGTTCTTGATGTGGGGAATGCAACTACGTTGATTATTTGGTTAGCCGAGGAATCCCAATACCATGAGGTTGGGGTGTGGGACAAATGGCCCAAGGAATGACGAAGAGAAAGATCACGAGAGAAGAAGGTTAAAGATGCAGTTCCTTCCGATCATGGCCAAACAACATTTCTTTGAGCGGCCTTGACAAAGAATGAGGAGATGAAAGAGCTTGTGAGGATAATGGGAAAAATCGATGTGCTCTGTAGGATGATTGTCTCTTTATTTACGGTATGTGGCACTTTCGTGATGTATTCGATTAGCTACGACATCGACACTTCTTTGAAACTAGTAATGAATGAAACACATGTAGCGAAATTTGGGCGTAGTGTTGTGAACATCTAATGATTTCTATTAACGAAATCAGGGGGTATCCCCTTTTGCTCATATAAATAAATAAATAGCAAAGGCCCTGTCGGGTCAGCTTTGTTCTCATTCGAAGACGTCGAGCAAATTGCAGTCCAACAACAAACTATGTCATCAAATTCAAGTTTCACAGCCAAATATGAGTACAAATAAACAACAATGTCATCATGTTTTAGTTGTCATACAATCACCAAACACAAATTAGCATACATAACAAGTGATGTTCTCACAGCAAAATACTAAACAACATGTTCATCAGGTTTCAGTTGTCATAGCAAACACAATTTCACATAGTAGAAAACAAACGTCTTCTGACAGGAAAATACGACAAAAGCAATGTAATCATCATCCGTAGCAGCAGCGTCAACATCTTCGCCATCTGTATCAGTATGAATCGTAATTCCCCACGGTGTCATCTTCTTCTTCCGTCCTCAACGTCCTCGAGCGTTGGCTTCTTCTTGATCAACTCTTGTATGTCCACAACACGGCTGTGCAATCTTTTTCGCCAAGGCGTCATTGACGTGATGGTTCTCAAAGATATTAGGAACATCTGTGTTATCTTGTACATCGGGGCAGTGTAAGCATCATCTTGTTGTGCAACTTCATTAAACGAATTCCTCTTCTCAAACCTTTGCAGTACTCTCCAGTCATCACTACGTGCAAATGTGTCTTCCAAGAACAATATATGTGTTGCTTGATTTGCCAAAATAAAAGGCTCGTTGGTGCAGTACGCCGCCTTGACATTGATGGATTTGAAATAATCATCAGCTACGGGTTTTGCGATCTGGAAAACAGGTTATACCAACGACAACACAACAGAACCACACACCGATGATCCTCGAAACTCGAGATATACCGCAAGCTGAACAATGTACATTATGTTAGCATACGCTTTGATTGTCTCTTTGTCATATGTATCCGTGCTCATGATCGCACAGTTTTGTGTCTTCCTGCCTTCGTCTCGTGCAAGGATGTTGTAGCGCACATCTCCAACAACGCAAGATTCATAATTTCTTACCTGAGTATCAGGACCCATTGCTAGTGAGTAAAGGGCATCATCAACTGCCTGCCCATCCTCCCGCATCTTCTCAACCTATGGTTAGAAAATAGACAAGCTAATCATCTTATGTACTCAATATATTAAAAAAAGCGGCGATTGCACTTCAAAAGCTTACATGGTTCTTGAACCATTTCGCAAATCCTGCCATAACCCGGTTTGTCAATGTTTCTTGGATTTTGCGGCAAGAACTCTTCTTTGTAGATGCTGCACAACATAGTGATCACGTCAAACATCTAAATATATAAGAATGTGCTGCAAGTTTAGTAGATTACGATGTATAAGCTGCAAAGATCGCACTTACTTGATATAAGGTAGTATCTCGTGACGGTTATTCAACACATGTCTGAAACCATTTTGTCCAAATCTTTAGGTTTTTCCTCTTGTCGACTCTTCCTGTAACTTTCGAGCAGAATAATCGAAAACATTAAGCCGGGATTGTCTTCACCCACCTCTTTGCTGTTGATCAATTGTTTCAATGTATTTTGAGCAGAATGTCAACGCTTCAGAGCAATGTAGGCCTCTGCAATGGAACCCTCGGGTCTAGCTCTATTCCTAACATAGCCCTTGAAAGTGCCTAGCCGCCTTTCAATAGGGTACATCCAGCCATCTTGTCTTTGGACCTCTAAGTAGTGCCTCATCGGGTAGATGAACAGCCAAATGCACCATCACATCAAAGAAGGCCGGAGGATATATCTTCTCAAGGTCGCATAGGATAGTTGGTATCTTGTCTCTAAGACGCCCAAAGCATCTATCCCGATATTTCTATCGCAGAGTTCCTGAAGAATTGTCCCAACTCTCAATTGCTCTATATAAGTCGTATGCCCAATCCTCTAAGGATAACAGTAAAACCCTTTGAAGTAGGACGTGGCAATCATGAGTTTTCAACCCTTGTACCTTGTTTCCATCTACATTGACTCTCCTTTCAGGGTTGGAAGCAAATCCATGTGGGAATCTCACACGTGACAGGATCTCGCATAATTCTTTTCTTTTTACCTTGTCCAAGACGTACAAAGCTGGTGCCATATCCCGTGCTTTACCTTCATCTTGCACCTGCAAATCCTTTACTCGATACTGTGTGTGTCAAATCAATCCTAGATTTTAAGGTATCTTTCGTCTTGCCTTCAATGTTAAGAAGTGTGCCGATAATGCTATCACATATATTTTTCTCGATGTGCATCACATCAAGATTATGCCGCAGATCCAAATCTTTCCAATACTCCAAGCCCCACAAAGTGGACCTGCGGGTAAACAATAATCTCTCTTCTACCGTGCCACGCTTCCTTTTCCCGCTACCATTACCGGGATGGTTTCACGGTGTAATATGCCTGACCTTCTCTAATTCCACTTGCAACTCATCAGCGGTGAGCCTCTTTGGCGCATCACGGTTTTCATGCTTTGCATTGAACACATGTCTTCGCTATTTTCTAGGATGCGGCTTGTCCTTGGCAAGGAAATGGCGGTGTCCAATGTAACAGATCTTGCTAAGTATTGCGTATGACAGCGGATTCCTGTCACAGCGAACACTTGCATTGTAACCATGTATCATTCGCCCTGACATAGTGCCCAAAGCCGGATAATCATGGATGCACCAAATTACAATAGCACGCAGAAAGAAATCAACTGGTGGGCTGCTATATAGGTCTCGAGTGAGAACACCCTTCTATAGTTGTTGAAGTTCCTCCACAAGAGGCTCCATGAACAAATCAAAATCCTTTCCAGACTTTTTGGACCTGGGATGAGCAAGGTCATCATGTAGTTTGATTCTTTGGTGCGAGACATTTGGAGGCATATTGTAAGGATAACAAGCTAATCGCCACATGCTATATGTGGCGCTCTGGTCGCCAAATGGGTGAAATCCATCTGAAGCTAAGCCAAGTCTAATGTTTCTCGGGTCAGCAGCAAACTCTTTGTGTTTATCATTGAAGCTTTTCCACTCACTACCATGAGATGGATGGCTCATTACATTCTTATCTCTGTACTCCTGGTTCCTAGAATGCCACAATACATCCTCTCTTGTTTCACCATCATGAAACAACCTCTGCAATCTTGGTGTAATTGGAAAATGTCTCAGAGCATTATGAGGAACCCTCTTCACAACATCGCCATCTTTCCATCTTGATGATTTGCATTTCGGGCATTCACTTAAGTTGGCATAATCCTTCCGGAACAGAACACAATTATTCTTACAAACATGGGTCATATCATATCCAATTCCAACTGCACGAAGGAAATTCTTCATTTTACTGTAGGTGTATGGCAGCTCAGATGCATCTGGGAAAGATTTGCGGAAAGCAGCGAACATCGCATCATATGATTTGTTGGTCATCCGCTCAGATGTCTTCACCTGAAGAAAGGTCACCATAGCTGAGAATACTGATAGCTTATTTCCTGGGGTGACAGCAACGTTGCATTGTTCCAACATGCGGGCCCACCGTTTTTCTTCTGCAGGTGAAAGTTCACGAAATGCACGAGCATTCCGTAGCATTGTTTCAATGTTGGTCAAACTCACTGGCTCCGCCACCAACACCTCCTCCTCCTCTTCCACCTGAGCATCAGGCAGATCAAGATGGTGATCTGCTGCTTCCGCGTAATCAATAACATTGACGTTCACAGCTTCACCATGATGAACCCACCTAGTATATGTGACCGACATCCAATACAAGTGTAGATGATTTTGCACAGTTGACTGGGGTCTTGTAACTGAATTCATACAACTGCTACACGCAGGCGAGAGCACATCTTATTTTGGGCCACCGTACTCAGCTCTAATAAAGTTCATGAAGTTTTCAACCCCTCGACATATGCAGCGGAGAATCTTCGAGCGAAGTTTTCCAAGTCCTATCCATCATTAGACATACAAATTAGTTCTTCTACTAGATATTACAGGAAAAACATATATGCTTTTTTATGAAGTCAGAAAAAAATACATAGGTCGATGTCTAAAGCTATGGCAAGATATTTGGACGAGCAAATCTAAGTAACGAAATATATGTAAAGCTAATTCAGCAAACAGATTTGAGTGCTAAATTATGGCCATCGTTTCACGATCAATGAGGCCGAGCACACAGCCATCGAACTCTCGAAGGCCATCGCAGCAACAAAGATCGAGTATAAAAAGGTGTAGAGCTATTTCACCTAACAGTTTGGCTACTAGACCATGGCAATCTATGTCACAATAAATATATGGTAGGATATTTTAGTAACTAATCGTCCTTGGCATGCCATCTTAGCTAAGCAGATTGAGTGCGAGCAGGCAAGGAAGCTTCTTAAGAAGAGCATATTGACGATAAACTACTTGACAAGCAGTGAGATTAACAGCGTCTATCGGCTAACATTCGGCGCTAATCAGAGCATGAGCAGGGCCTCGGTCTAGAATGCGCGTACCATGGGAGAAGCTGACGCCGTGCATCTCCACCTGAACGTCGCCCAGTGATGGCGTGGCCCGACGCCGATGCACCTCCACAAGAACGTAGCTTGAGGTGGCGGCACGGCTAGAGGACGGCAGTCTACGAGCGCATCTTGTGGAGCGAGAGGATCGCCGTCGTCCCCTCGACGAACAAGCGGCGCCCGGCGTATCGGCGTGGAGGGGCGGCTTTAGCGAAGCGAATGGAGTGGAGGGGACGGGGACGGGGTTTGGGGAATATTTGGCGAAGGGCCGTTGAATCAATTTGGGGGAATTTTGTGTGTGTGTGGGGGGGAGGATTTTCGCGGTGGGCGGGGGAGTTTAGGCGCATGGTCGGTTTCTCCAAGTGCAGTCCCACGTGTCGGTGAAGAGGCAAGCGAGCGCGTTCCGTTTGCGTGAGCCGTGTGCAGGACCCGAGCGTGTGTGGGGTGTGTAATGCGACGCTGACAGGAGTGTTGTGAGTGTACCGCCTTTTTTCCTTCTAAACTAGGTGCTTCGCCCCCTCAAAAAAAATGTTGCTTCCCGCGATCCATCGATACTACTACTAGTAATCCGGTAATCCCGACTAAAACGGCGCGACCGGGTCTTTTCCCGCGCGATATGCTGGGAGTTTGGCTTAGTTGGGTTTTTTAGATTTGTCTCGGTTCAATAAAAAGAAGAGTTGGTGATGATGGTGTGCCTGTCATCCTGCAATATAGGCCATCCGATCTATTTCTAACGGATAGGAAGGAAACTATGACAATTTACCCGCACTCCTCTCCAGATTTGCAGATAAGGCTTTCCCTCGTTCATCCTTTTCTCCCACAAGATCTTGATCTTCCGTACAACGTACGGGCATCTTGCTAGTACTCCTACAATATACTATATTATTGTGAAAGTTCATATACACCAGCCGAGATTAATGCAAACACGGCAGATTTTCATTACATTTCGAACTTTTATAGGACAGAAAATAAAAGAAACCCGACCCTTAACCTATTCTCTGGCGGCGACCGGCGTCCATGTCTCGGGGCGGGTTCAAGACCCGTGAAGTGAAGGTGCGGTCTCCGGCGAGGAAGAGTAGAACACGGGATACGGACCGCCGGTTGGCACACCATGCCCTGCCGCCTCACATGCCCTACTCATCCTCGGAGGAGTCCCGACCTCGGCGGTGCGGGACGTTGGAAGGCAGCAAGTAGGACAGCGTGGTCGACGGTGCTCCCGTCGTTAGCCGCCAGTGCGGGCCACCGCCAGCGGTCACGTCTGCGTTCGCCACGCCGCTATTGCATCGCGAGAGGTGACTTGAGCGAGGGCGGCGACCTCGAGCTTCATCCCGAATACAAGCTCTCCAGAAGCGTTTGCACTTGCGGTCATGGCCGATGTGGTGCCAGGTAGGAGGACGATGCGCTATGGTGTGCAGGTTAGCTGGGCGTTGCCGCTTTAAGTAGCGCATTCCGGTGAGGCCAAGCGTCCGGGTGCGTCATTAAGTCGCCGGACTTGGTTCCTTGGGCACCGAGCCTCTTAACAATGACATATGAATGGACGGCATGAATGCGGGCAGCTGGCGCCGGCTCGGAACGCCAGCGTAGCGGCGCGAGGGACGAGGACTTTGGTGTGCGGGGTAATTAGCTGCGGTCGTGTAGCGTTAGAGATGCCCTTTGCTCAAATGCGATCCCCGCATGTCATTGAAAAAGCAAGACGACCCGGCATGGTCTCAGGTCCGGAGGATGTAGTTGGCCGCGCTACACCACTCCGCGGACGCATCGCGGCGCCCCGTGCATCCTCGACGAGCCGGGTGTTGGGTGTGTTTGGATTGTGGCCAAAGTGCACCTTACCAAAAGTTTGGTCATGACCCAAAGATTGGTCTTTGTTTGGATGGTTGCCATTTCTTTGGCATGCCAATGAACTCTAGCCAACTCTAGATCATTTTTCTTGCCAATGTCGGCCAAATCATGGGCAACCAATACCTCAACTAAAATTTTGGCTACCCAATGCTTTGATGGGGCAACCTTGGGCACAAACCAAACATACCGTTGGTTGTGCCACAGCACTAACGCCACCCTCGGCACACTGAAACCGACCGTGTCTATCGGCGATATGAGCGTGTAAGCTCACCATGATCGCCCGTGTCCAGAGGTGGTGCTGGAGCTGCGCCCTGTTATTGGCCCCAAAGACCCACATGAACGGTTGTCGGTGGCGAGGAGGTCGTGGGCCAGCTCTTCCATTGGACTAGTCTGCACTATGTCGGTTTCCCTGTTTTCCCGGCCATATTCGAGCGTCAGTGCTCCGTGTTGCGCATTAGGCCTTTCACTATGTAGTCCAAGCGAGACAACTTATTGTTTATTTGAGCCATTCAAGTGTAATCATGTGGCATTTGCTTATTTCTCATTCCTCTCCAACCCTCTTCTCCATCGATCATGTCGCCTCCAAATGAGTCCATCCTCCGCATGCCTCATTTGACCATTCCGCCGAGTATCATTCGCATGTACCCACCCTAGTCCTCTTTCAATAGATCTCCGGACCCGAGATGAAATCGAGAGGGAGCGAGTGGGGAAACCTGAGATACCTAAGGCGGATTCAAAATTTTGAACCGGTGATCATTGCATCCGCAAATCATATATAAAGTGTATTCAATGTTCGTTTCGTTTTTGAACGTACAATATACTCCCTCCTATCCTTTCTACTTTACATACTATGATAGGAGTATAAATTTTATGTGTAGTCAAAGTATCTCTACTATGATGAAAAAGGTATCAACATTCAACAACGCCCAATCAATATTGTTAGATTCTTACGTACTCCTAGACTTGTACTCGAGATGGTTTCCAATTTGACTATTGACAAGATTAATAGTACTCCTTTCACATAGGTGAGTAAGTCATCTTAGGCTGTGCACCGTGACCAAGGAAGAGGGGAAAACGAGAAACATTAATGTTTATTTGCTAATTAATAGTATTGCATGCAATGAACTAACCACTTGCATGTCATGTTTGATAGTCTCGAGGTCATTAAAAGCATGCACACCCTCATCTCTTATTGGTTCATATGTCAAGAAACAAGAAAGCGAGGTAGAAGTTAATGCACAGCGCCCTCGTGTTTTGGGATTATTAGGTTTTCGTAATATGACTTACACACCTAGACGGAGGGAGTACATTAGATGTATAATGTGAAAACTATATCATTGGAAACTCCTTTCACATACGAAATTGACCATATGCTTTGTGTAAGTTGCATGTCATATATTATTACTCTAACATTTGTGTAAGTTGCATGTCATATATTATTACTCTAACATTTGGTCAAAGTAGTAGAGTGGAAGTGGATCCTCTAACGTAGGTATCCCTGCCTTACCCTCCCTTTCGGTCACTTACTGGCGGACCCCATGCTTGCTAGGCCCCGCATGTCAGTTACTCAATGGGTTCGACCACGTCAGGGGATCCTCATCCGTAGTATACTCCCTCTGTTTTTATTTACTCCGCATAAAACGGAGGGAGTGGTGGTATAATAAATGCGGGGGGGGGTGGGGGGGCAATGCTACGTAAATAATGTTGTACGTGTTTTACGTAAAAGTGCAACGTGGATAATTAGTATTGGAGAAGGGGAGGAAGGGGCCCCACCCACCTGGGACGTCGGTTTGCTCTCAACTGCGGTCCCACAAGCGAGCGAAAATGCAAGACGAAGCGCGTTCCATTCAGTGAGCGACGTGGAGGGTCCAGCGTGCCGGGCTGCAATGCGAACGCGACAAGAGCGATGTACAGTCAAAACCGATTGACCGGTCGTCACCGGAACAACTATTCACACCAGAACCTTCGCTGCTCGGCCTACGCCAGCCACTGCCCTAAAACCACACCAAATCTCCAGCCCATTCCCCCACCTTCCGATCCCCTAGCCCGCATCAAGCGCCGCAAGATCACTTACTACAAGATGTTGACGCCGGAGCGCCGCGCAAAAATCGCGGCGGCGGTCGGCGCCACAGACCTCCATTCCCAAGCTAAAAAAGCTTTGCGGCGGGCCAATCCCCGAGTTCTCTGGAGCCAAGCTACGACGAGGAGGAAGCCGATCCAATGTTCACTGCGGAGGTCGCGGCGCAGAAGGCCCCCGATGGGTATGAGACAATGGACGTCGACTTCGTGCCGACGTCCGAGTCCCCCATGGTGCAGGCGGACCAGCGGTTCAACATGGCGGTACTAAAGGAGGACCGGGAGGCAGAGGCTCAACTCGACGCGGAGCGCGCGCATGCCGCTGCCATCGAGGCTCTCCTGCAGGCGGAACCGGATGTCGTGGATGTGAACCGGGCGGCGGAGGCTCAACTTGAGGCGGAGCGCATGGATGCCGCTGCCATCGAGGCCCTCCTGCAGGCGGAACCGAACGTCTTGGACATGAACCGGGCGGCAGAGGCTTGACTCGACGCAGAGTGTGCAGATGCCGCTCTCATCGACTCCCTCCTGCAGGCGGAACCGGAAGTCCTGGACTTGAACCGGGCGGCGGAGGCTCGACTCGACGAGGAGCTCGCGGATGCCGCTGCCATCGAGGCCCTCCTGCAGGCGGAACTGGACGTCCTCGACTTGAACCAGGTTGTGCTCTCGTCCGTGCAGATCGCCCGCACGCTCCTCTTGAGCGAGTAGCTGGAGGCCGAGGACAACCACGGTGCGGAGACACACGTCGGCAGCGACGGCTGGTTCGCGCCGGCAGCCAAATACGACGAGGCCGTCTCTTTCCGCGAGCAGTGATAGTTTTTCTTTATGTTGTTGTTTTTATGGATTTTGCTGTGTAAAAACATACTATTTGTTATGCAAGTCGCCTGACTTGGGACAGTCTACCATTTCAGGCGGTTGGATGAATATCCTACATCTCCTAACCCTTCTTTCCTTCTTCCTCACCTCTTCTTCTTCCCCAACAGACCACCGCACGGGCCGTACGGATACTCCCCAACATGCGGCTGGATAAACATACTCTATGAACGAAAATTATGTGTCAGCGATAGGATGGCTGATTTTGGTTTGTTCACATGCGACAAGGCGATGTCGGTGAGGGTGCGTTCCCTTGGTTGGGTTTGTGGCGTGCAGGAAGCGTGTGTGTGAGGGCAGCGGTGCGACCGCGGTGTCTGACGACCGTGTGAGGGTCTTGGTGCGACCGTGGCAACCCGATGCGCAAGTGTACCTCCTTCTCATTTTGACAACTTTAGGCAAGCTTGGCAAAATGTGTATAAGTTTGGCAATGCAAGGCCCTAGACCCAAACAGGATAAATACGTGCGTACTAGGAGTACTAGTGTTAAAAAAGAAAGGCGGGGTTTTCCTTCGCGGGATTTAATCGATACAAATCCTCGTTTCACATGTCAATTAATGCGTATTTTTTTCTCGAAAGACAAAAGAGCTAACCATCTCACTCCTCATCGCTTGATTAATGCAGCGCCATGCAAACGAACCTTCTCACTTCCTCATGCATGCATGGGAATTAATGTCCTTGGTTGCTAACCCCATCAATTTTGCCTCGATTAGTGTTAGTGGCCCTTTGAAAATTGTAATTTTGATATACTGGCCTTGTGTACAAAAAAATGGAGGTAGTAACTATATTTGAATTCCTTGCCCATTGCGATGACGTCAACTTTTTGTGGTTTGGCGAAGTCGTTCGACGGAGAACGCCATTGAGGAGACCACGGTGAAGTCGATCATAAGTGCCGCCTGCAAGCCGAGACAACCGCCATATTTGCATCCAGGAAGTCCTTTACTAGTACTACTACTAGGAGTACTAGTGCGGTGAGATGGCTTCTCGAAGAAGATGATGGAGAAGTGGAGTCAGGAAAGAGTGAAATGATAGTTGCTTCATTCGTGCTTTGTGATTTGACGCCTCACTGCTTTGTGATTTGTGATAGAAGGGACAGGGGAGTAGACTCTGTGCTCTATACTGTACTACATGCGTCCAAGCATGGGAGAAAGAGGAGAGATGTTGCATTTTTCTATTCCTTCAATCAATCAATCAATCAGGGAGCTTCGGTTCCATCTTTTTGGCTTTGGCAACACCGTCCATAATGGTTCCCCCGATGCCAAAAGCTATTTTCACATTTGGCTACACATTGTGGATGCCCTCAACCGTACCACTTGGTTTTGCTCCTGTGTGCTATCTATACAAATCTCAATTATATTGATCTAAAAAATTATAGAATCAAAGATTAGTAAAAAGGAGGTGATTTTGCCGCGGATGGCGGGGAGGTTTCTTATTTTTCGGAGGGCGTTGTCTGGCGGTTTGGTAACATGCGGTCCCACGTGTCGATGCTTTACCCAGCTGATCCGCGTCCCACATGAGGCGTAACAACGGCGAAGCAACACGTGGTTAAGTTAAAGAAGATGAGGAGAACCGGATCCGAACGAGTGAAATGATGGTTGCTTCGTCCTCCAACTTATTTTTTAGCATTATTACTTCGTCCCTCCAACTTAATCAAGGGAAAGGTGCAGCTTTGTGATTTGATGCCTCATTGCTCATTACTACGACGCCATGGTAGGGGTGCTTCACCGGCTGCTCTGCATTGTATTCGGTATGGCACGTTGACCCGGTAGCTTGATGTCCCACATGTCGTGACGGCACTAGAAGATTTATGAAGCGGCGCTCCACTCTTCTGACGGAGGAGTAGGCGACCTGTGACCCGATGAATTGTCACTTGTACTGTATAGTACTATAGTTTTGCTGTTTCGCACGATCCATCGATACAAACCCGATTAAACAGGAAAGGGCAGGATTTTTCCCGCGCGGTAGATGATACTGGACATACATTTCAAAGGCAATTTTAATGTATGCAAACTGAATAATTATAAGTAACAATATGATATCTAGTAAAACTAAAAACACATATGATTTATTGTGTTAGAGTGTAGTAGTAGTGCTGTATTGCATAGTTGTTAGATGTAACATGCGAGAACGTGTAGAGATGTAGTTTTGGAGGGCCTCTGAGAGAGAAAAGCGTATCTGGTCACCGAACTTCAGAATAAGCTGATTACGGTCACTATATACGTTTTGCGGTGCTTATCTGGTCACTTGCTCACAGTTCAGCATCTGATTGCACTCTGTTGACCGGCCAAATAGTCTGCATGGCGCCATGTTGACTAGTTAAATTGACTATGTTACTTGTGGGTCCCACCTGTCAGTTCGCATAGGGAAAAGGTCAGATAAACACAAATTTATGCAGGCGCGACAAGGCTCCAACTCGTGCGCGGGAATCACCTGGTTGTGTATGTGTATGCAGGGGCACGATATGTGCGCATGCACGTGTAGGTTGAGCCCTTGAGCGTGAGAGTGTGTGTTGGTCGTGTGGTGTACTGGTGTGTGCATGCATGCGTGCGTGTGTGCGTGTGAGTGTTACGTGCGTGCGTGGCTGCGTGTGTACGTGTGAGTGTTGCGTGCGTGCGTGGGTGCATGTGTTTGTGTGAGTGTTGCGTGGATGGAGTTCGTGTGCATGCGTGTGTGTGTGTATAATCACCACACCAGCTCCTGTGTGTTAAAACAGACGGCTCAGCATACCAATACAAGGCCACCTTGTCAGGACCCCGATTCTAAGTCACACCGATCTAGCCTGTAACACCTCATATCACTTTGCGGCCTCACGCACGGTATTCCCACGGGTGTCTCCTTACCATGGCCCGGGACCGTTTGCGTCTTTTTGCTCACGTATATGATAGTGCCGCTAGCATCCATATGACAGAGAACCCGGGCCGACATGACTAGTCATGAACCCAAAGTGCCACTAATTTACGGGGACAGGCATACATGAATCAACATCGAGCATGTCGGTCAACAGCGTGCGAATCCGGGCTGTAGCACTGGGCTAACAGGATTCCGGGAACCCGGGCTGTAGCAGGCTAGGCAGGACTCGGATGTCACCGTGACATTTCCCGAAGAGACAGAACCACGAGGCAAGTGAATTACATGCCCGGCCGATCAAGTGTTCCGGAGCAGTAGTGCTTTGCTAGCAGGACTCCGGTGAACCGGGTTGTAGCGGACTACTATGGCTCATGGAAGCACAAGACTACATTTCCCCATAAGAGAGGCTACCAAGGATAAACAACTAGGTTGTCGGATCCCACACATACCAAGCATTTCAATCATACACACAATATGCTCGATATGTGTAAATAAAACATGGCATCAGAGCATAACTCTACGACTCAAATAAAGCATTTCGTAGAGTTATGCTCTGATGAATGCGGAAGCTTAACATGTCTGAGTACAGACATCTACAAATGAAAAAGGCTGAGAAGCCTGACTATCTACCAGATCCTGCCGAGGGCACAAGATCGTAGCTAAGGTATCAAGCTAAACGTCGAAGTCCAAACGGAACTACTAGCGAGACTGACGTCTCTCTGCAAAAACATAAATTAAGCAAATGTGAGTACAAATGTACCCAACAATACTTACATCAGAACTAGCTACATATGCATCAGAATCAACAAAGGGGGTGGTGGCGTTTGACTGCAGCAAGCCAGCTTTGACTCAGTGGCTATCCTGAACTATGACTGCAAGTAATTCTTTGAGGTGGCGCACACGAGTCCACATATTCACCGTACCAATACACCACTATGGATCCGCTCCCGTCTACCTACAAGAACGCCATCCATAGCACTCACGCTTATCTTGCGGGTTTTAGAGTATCCACTTTCACTTGTCTATGAACCGTACAGGCAACCCAGAAGTCCTTTACCGCGGACAAGGCTATTCGAATAGATAATGTTAACACTGCAGGGGTGTACTTCTTCACACATGCTCTCACCACTTCTCGCCGTTTACACGACATGTACTCGGCAACCTTCAAGCGGAAGCCCAGCGAGGGTGTCGGCCACGACCTGACTAATCACACAACTCTCTCGTCCAGGTTTATCGCCTATTCGGGTTCCATCCGCAAGGAGATCCGGCCGGGGTGTCGCTCACGGCCCCAAACGATGTGTGCAGGGTTCCCAAGTCCTCCATACGGGTGCCACTTGGTATACCAAGACCCCTTTGTGCCTAATCATCCCAAGCCCACATGCAGGTGCCACTTGGTGGACTACTAACACTACCTACAAACACGAGAAACTAGTTGCAACTCTGGACATAGATCAAGTTGATTAATAAGCGAGAGGGGCCGAGATTACAGGAACCCAATGTGTGGTAATGGCTTGTTCATGGATCACAAACACAGAACTCAGTTCCTGAGGACGGTTTCAATGAGACAACCCACCATGTACTCCTACATGGCCTCTCACCTCTACCTTTACCAAATCATGTTCACACACTTAGCTCTCAATAGTAGGACATGTTCACACACCTCCGATTCATCCTCGATGAATCAGACCTGACACAACTCTAAGCAATAGCAGGCACGACAAACAAGCATGAATGAGTAGGCACATCAGGGCTCAAACAACTCTTACTCATGCTGGTGGGTTTCATCTATTTACTGTGGCAATGACAGGTCATGCAGAGGATAAAGGGGTTCAACTACCGCAGCAAATAACAGATGAATCGTTGTTGTCCTAATGCAGTAAAAGAGAGCAGGAGCGAGAGAGTGGGATTGTATCAAAATGAAAAGGGGGTTTGGCTTGCCTGGCACTTCTGAAGATAGTATAGTTCTTCATCGGTGTCATCGAACTCATCGTCGGTACGTCGTCTACTGAGAGGGAACAAACACCGGCAAACAAGGAAGAACACAATCAATGCAATGCACAATATGATGCATGATCATGACATGGCAATATGCTGTGATTTGAGCTAATGCAACAGCAAGTCATTTTGATTGAAGTGGAATTCAAAACTACATCAAATTCCAACTCCAAAACTATTATCAAAGTTACCCTGTTCATGTTTCATCCTAAACAGTGAAGTTAACTTTCTCAAACATGCATGAGAATGATACAGATGGATATATTGGATTTTTCTGATCATTTTTCATATATAAATTATTTCATTTGGAGCTACGGTTGAATTTCTATGATTTTTAGAAGTTTATATACTATTTTCTGGAATTTCCTGAGAAAGAATAAATCCAGAAAAACCTATTACTACGTCAGCATTGCATCATTGTGACCTCAGCAGGTCAACATGCGCCGTCGAGGTCAAACCTGACCAGTGGGGACCATTGGTCAGTGACACAGTGCTGCCCAGGGTCAATGACAGGTGGGTCCGGTCAATGACCACGTCGACAAAAGTCAACTTTGACGTGTGGCCCTAGTGGATTAGTCTAATTACCAAATTAGTGGTATTTGGGGCCCATCTGTCGATGTCTGTGGTGATCTAGTGGCGGTGGTTAGCGCTAATTATGCGGCCCGCGTCGGCCGCGGAGTTTGGCGGTGGCGACCAAAACGACGGCGTATGCTTCGGGATGCGCTATGGGCGGTGGTTTGTGTATTTGGGGGCACTAGGAAGGAGCTCTTGCTCGTCCGCATCCAAAGGACCGAACGGGAGGCCGCGAGGTGGCCGTAGTTGAGCACGGAGTCGACCTCGGCGGCGGCCGGAGTTCGGGCTCGACCTAATCCACGCCACAGAGCATGGGAGGAGCAGCAGTTGGGTGCTTTGAGCTCCTGGAGACGCTCTAAGAGCGTTGGCGGGCTCAGACGCAAGCGGCAGCAGCTGTGGCCGCGACGGCGACAAGGTCAGCGGTGGACGGAGTTCGGCCGCGAAGGAGCTATGGCCTAGAGCTCACAAGCGAGGAAGGAGGGTTACGCGGAAGCTCACAGAGAGTCTGGCAGCGACAACGGCGAGGTCGGGGAAGCTCTGGATGCGCCGAATCGGGGCCTCTGGGCGTCGCGTATCTCGATGCAGAGGGCAAGGCTGATGCTGCGGAACTTCTAGGCTCAGCGGCAGGGCGAGGGGTGGTCGGTGGCCTTGGGTTCGGCGAATGGCGGCGACGGTGGCGTTCGGTGGCGAGAGGGAGAGAGAGCAGAGGAGGGGACGAGCTCGAGAGAGAGTGAGAGGGGTCGGCCGGGATCGTGGCGACAAGGGAAAAATCGTCCCAGCGTCCGAGGGCTCGTCGGCAAGCGGGAGGTGGCCGGGAGCGCGTGGGCGGCGCTGACCACCGCCCTCCTGCTTGGCAGGAGGTTGAAGACCGTGGAGGGCCTGGTGGGCTGGGCCAGCAGTGCCAGGCCAGGTGGGCTGCAGGTAAGCCAGGTAGGTGGCCTAGGTGAGACCTTTCTCTCTCTTTCTAATTCTGTTACAGTTTTCTATTTATTCTGTAATCTTTAGGGATTTATTAAAAAGACTTAAACAGACCCAAAAATCAGGAAACTGCACAATGCCACTTGTTGGAATATAACCAACAGCAAACATTTTAGTTTATGATTACTTGAGCATTTAAAATATTTAATAGCATTTAAATGCCCAAATGCAAATAGAGTATGATTTAATCCAGAGCCCAAATATGTCATGGAAAAATGTGCATCACCTCAAGTTCTTGTTTCGACATTTTCCAAGAATGATGAACATTTTTAAAGCCATTTGGAGTTCTTGGAAATATTTTGGTTGAACCTAGTGAATTCCTTAATGCTAGGGTTTAGGCAATCCCCATTTCAAGTTTCTGAGAATTTTAAACATGATGCACACATGAAGGGCTAGCCTAGAGCATACCAGAACTAGGGATGTGACACACCTTGTCCGCTGTGCCCACTGTCATGACTTCGAACCACCGTTAAAATATTTTGTTGTTGTTTGTTTTCATTCTTACAAGCAAGATGCCCGTGCGTTGCATGTAACATCAAGATGCATTTGTATGACTTGTTTATCTTGTGAGAGAAAAGGATGAACGAGGGAAGGCCTTATTTGAAAATGTGGAGAGGTGTGTGGGTACGTTTTTGCAAAATTGCCATAGTTTCTTTCCAATCCGTCAGATATTGTAGCGACCCAACCTCAGACGGTCAAGCCTCTGTGTTTCTATGCCATCCCTGGATCAGTATACTGGCACACACAATATATCAATGTATATATCAAAGTGCAACCACATGTATAAATAACGTAAAACTGATATATACCTCATAATCACAGTGGAAACAATCAATCGGGTGTGGAGTCCCATAACCGCCATCGGCAGGTTGAGTGTAGACCGTAACCCTGTACCATACTCATACTAAATCCGGAAGAAAAGTATACGCAACATGATACGTTGCAGCCGTGTAGGTCGATTACATTGAATGTACCGGCAAGATCACAACATGAGAAAACAGATGATAAAACTATACTATATGCAATATGGCTTTGTGGCTACGTATGCGAGTTTTGTTTTGCATAAAAGCTGGTTTTATTTTCCCTACATCAGCGGAATAACCGGAGTACGTACTATGGAGTTTTCTATCATGACATGGTTCCGCCAACCGATGTCTCATAGCCCAAATCATCATAAGTTGCCCACAATTAAGTTATCGGTCCGGTGTTGAGAGTTCCGAGATAGATCCAAGTCCGGATGCTCAAATTGTCCGTAATCGGGACACGGCTAATCGATTAGGTTTTAACCCTCTCTGAGAGGTTTGTACACTTCACCCATAAGATTTGATCCCTCTTTTTACGTTCTCGCACTTGAGGTGTTTGAGAACAAGGCAATGAAACATGGTCTTCGAAGAGTTCCTCGACCCTTTGTCCGGTGCTCATCCAATCCTACCATAGTTCTACATCTGCTGGCACCGTCCCGGCCAGTCACAACTAAGGTCAACCAAGCCAGAGCCCATAGTGACCTGCGGTTGCACAGGTAAGCTTCCGGGCATGAAGTATTCTTCCGTCTCTTTGAGTCTAGGTGAAGCTTTCCGCAAGATGTCATGGCACTTCTCCATGCATCCCGGCCATCCACTGGTTTCTCCAGGGTGCCCGTCAACCATCCTTCACCCAGTAGTGTGTATTGAATTCTTGTCTCGAGTCTTGAAGTCTTGAGGCCTTGAAGATGCAGTCCTTGCAGATGCCATCATGGAGTTGTCGTCATTGACGTAGAGTCCTCCTTCTTCACACCACTCTCGTGCACTCATACCCAACCCCGTCTACTATAGTGTAGCATTAAAATTAATAATGTCCCGGGCTTGGTAACAGGGTGATGGGTTCCTACCTCATGCATTCTAATCAACTACAAGAAATCAATATCACTACTGGAGGGAATTGTTGCAAATAATGCACTAAATGCAATAAAAACATAGGTATGAAAAAGCATGGTCAAAGTGAACTTGCCTGGTATGTTGATGAAGATAATCGCACTCAAATAAAGACTTGGTAGAACTATTCGTCACTCCGTTGAAAATCTATAACATAGCATTCATATAAGCAAACATACTAGCAAGCAATTCTAACACTCATAATAAAACCAACGAATAAATTGCAAAATAACAAGGGACACCAAATAAGAACAAAGGAAAAACTACAACAAAACTACTAAAGAAACTCTAAGACATAACACAAAACAGTTTTGTCCTAGGTAAAAACTTAACAAAATAAAAGCACTAAACTAATAAATTAACAGAAAATAAAATATAAATCAACTAAGTTAACAGAAAATATTTTTTTCATAAACTTCTATTTGCAAAAAGAAACAAATAAAAAGCTTTTATGAAACACTAACTATGACCTATACAAGTTTTCATACGAAACTAACAAAATAAATTTTTAAAATAGGAATAAAATTGTCTACAGTTAAATAACAGAAACAAAACTAAATTTGTCGAAAGTGACAAAAAGAAAAAATTTAAAAACAATTAAAACTATAAAGAAAAGACTAAAACAAAACTATAACTAAAACAGTACTGTTTTGCTAAAAACCTAATTCAATATAAACTAAAAATAAATAACTATATTCTACTGGATAAACAATTCAACTAGTGACCAGGGGTAAAAAGAATGAACATAAAATATATTACCAAACTCAAGTTACGGCCAAAATAGTGATTTGAGAAAATTCATGCGAAATTCAAATTTAAAACTTTCAAACATAACCAAACTTTGCATCTACTGAAAATAGACAGAATTACGAAACAAGGGCAATTGGAATCACTCAAATTGGATCTAAAACATAAAAGGTATAAGCAATCTAAAATCAGAACTATTCTGATTTTAAAAGCGAAAACGAAAAATAAATTAAAATAAACAAAACGGGCAGGTGCTACGTGGCCTATTGCTATTGGGCTAAGAGATGAGCGTTCGGTAACTGAACTACGCTCAGCCGCTACTTAACAAAACCACACGTTCTAGTAAAACAAAAATCGACCTGCTAAACCGATTATATCTAAACCGTAAATAAACTGAGCTAAACCGATCTAGTAAAAAAAACCTAACTATTCGAACTAATCTAATCACGACTGTACAATCTAGATCGAACGGACGAGGAGGGAGAGGGAGCTCACCGCGGTGGTGGTCGACGGCGAGTGCGTCGGGCGACGACGGTGGCGGCTTTTCGGTGATCTTCGGCGTCGGTGGGGTGGCCAGGAAGATGAAGCTGGCGGCGGCGAGTCCAACGGTGGTCGTGGAGTCGGTGGAGGTGGTCGAAGATGGTCGGCGGCGAGCTCGAGGCGGCGGTGGCGTTCGGGTGGTCGCCGTTGCCGATGTTCCAAGGGCGCAGGAGATCGGGCGAGGGGTTAGGGAGGTGAGGGTGCGAGCGGCGGGCTCGGTGGTGGGTTCGGACGGCGACGAGGTGGTCGGGGTGGAGCGCTGCAACAGCAATGGCGGGCGTGAACTCGGGCTCCGGCGAGAAATGGCAGCGGAGAGGGGTTCGGGGTCGGGAAGGGGCGGAGCAGGGTGAGGGAGGGTATTTATAGGGGCGGGTCGACTTGGAGGAGGGGAAGATCGGGAGAGTATCCACGAGGATCGCGGGATTCAGTGGCGTGTGTAGCGGTTTGGCGTGGAGAGGAAGAAGAAGCGTGAGGCGAGGCGATCAGGCGGTGGGGCTGGCGGTGTGGCAATGAGGAGAGAGGGGGATCGGGTGGCCGATCTGAGCGCCAGCGTCTGAAGGAGAAGGCCATGGGCCATTTCGGCCAGATGGGTCGGTGGGCTGAGGGGAAAGAGAGAGAGCGAGAGAGGGGCCTGCTGGGCTTCGGCCATTTTCCTTTTTATTTTTAAATAAAGACAGACAGGAAAACAACAGAAAAAAACTAACTAGAAGCAAATGATATATAGGCATATTATATATAAAAATGTTCACAAAAACATTTCCTAAAACATGAACAATTTTTAAAGTTCAAATAAAATCCAAAAAAAATCAAATAGAGCAAAGCGATTACTACTGTTGCATTAAAACCCAACAAAAATCATTTTGAAAATATCAAAATGATTTCGAATTTATTTTTCCCCATTTTTCTATTATAGGGAATCATTTTACCCTATTTTCCATATATTATATTTTTGGAGAAAAATAATTTTAATAAAACCAAATAACTCCAATTTGAAAGTGGGTTTCAAAATAATTTCAACCGGCCTTTCAATTTGATTCTTTTAAACTTCCAACTCATATTTCATATAATTTGAAGAAGTCATTTTATCTGCTGTCATGAAAATCATTGAGTTGCATAAAGTTTCTGAATTGGAAATATTTCCAAATGGAATTCAAAAATTCTTTTTCAAAAACCCTTTTCGTTTCAAATGGAAGAAGTCATGTCATCTCCACTCTAGTGTTATGATGATGAAATGAATTTGAATCCTCAGAGATCAAAAGTCAAAAAAAAGGCCTGGGAAAGTCATTTCATTCCCTCTCATTAAACTTTCAAAAAGTTTCAAATGCACTCAATTTCACACAATCAATCACTCAACAATCAAACAAACAATCAGAATTATTTATTTAATATAACATTCCAAAATTTAGAATTTTGGAGTGTTACAAATCTACCACACTTAAAATGAATCTCGTCCTCGAGATTCGAAGAAGCTAGAAAGAAAAGGTTACGGTTTGGATGTCTTCCAGCAAATCCATCGTCCAGAGAGGTCTGGGGTACTACCACGCTTATAAGCAAGGCTATGGTTCTGACAAAAGTCATGTACTCCATCCTTTGGGTTGATGGTGTCGGTCTTCTCATATTCTTCGGGATAAATCTTTCACTGGTGCTCTTCCGGTCGGGGCATGACTTTTCTCAAAATCTCGTGTCCTCTCAATCCTGATGAGGTTCTTCCGAAGAGTGGATCTTCATATCTGACATGTCTATCGTCAATACTAAGAGACTATCGGAACTTCCTGGCGGTCAACAATTTATGGCTTCTCCTGCAGGAAAAAAAATGGTCGGGGTTGAATCTCAACATATATCCTACGATTGGCATCGGCTGCCTGTAAGGGTTCCATCGTCCTACCATTCTATGGTTTTATGGCTTGACGTGTCGACACTCTTCTAAGGTTTTCAAGGCTCTCTGATGTTCCATCAACATATGAAAGTTCATGATATAAGTCTCCGGTATGGGGGCCAATCCATCCCGTACTTGAATCATTACCACGTACGTAAACAGTGAATCACGTATTCTAACACTTGGGCATACTCACAAGCATTGCAGAATTTCTCTTGTTCTCGAACTGGGTTCGAGTAAATCCTTTGGTTCAGCAAGCCAAATAAAACATCTATCGTTCTTCACAACTCTTGGGTTTTCGTAACCTCCTAAGAAACATCTGCTGATCAAATCGATGTTTCTACCAGAATTTCTTCTTCTAGGGAGTACTTGATCCTTATTTATTCTTGGGCCTGTGGGTTATGGGCCCACCTGAACACTTGTACAACTTTAACTCATCCTTAGAGTAACTCTTGTTCCATATTACACCTCCTTTAAATCCAATAGTACTCCGTTTTTTTCATAACCATCGTATCAAAAGCATAACTCCAACTATTTTTTTCGTCCCAACTCGATGCAGGGAATATATTTTTCCTATCCTTTGGTCTAGTGTTCTTCACAGGGTACTACCACCCTTAAACGAAATTCACAAATCCATCCATAGACCATATTTCTCATATCCTCGAAAATGGTCAAAATCTTTGTTCACAGAGTAACAACTCAAAAAAAAACAATCCACGTATGAAATCATGAAACATTAACTTTATTGATTTCACGAATTCATTACAATCTCTGAGCACTCATTACATAACTCAACTCATCGAACTTATGAATGTAAACCTGCTTTCTACCACTCTTATTATCCATATCAAAATCTCAATTACTTAGCTCCAGCCTTCATCTGATCTGAACATTCTCTAGCAAAATGTCCCACTTCCTTGCAGCAAAAACAAATGACTTCCGACATGTCTCGGGGCTTCTTGGGGATGGTGTCTGCTCGTTGGGTTCTTGGCTTCTTCTCTGGACATTTATTGGCATAGTGTCCTAAGGTCTTGCATTTGAAACATGTGACATAACTCAGGTCCTTCTCTACAGAAATTTAGTTGTTCTGGGGATGCCTTCGTTTTCTCTTCCTGGATTTCTCCGTAATGATCAGAGCCAATTGAATTTCTCAGACGGGGAAAGTTCCTC